>CANTUT010001979.1:0-80000 GCA_947687605.1 Reutealis trisperma
TATATATATATATATATATATATATATATATATATATATATAATATGTATATATATAATATATATATAAATGTATATATATATATATATAATAAGTGAATACAAGGATCATTTTTATAGAGGGCTTTTTATAGTCATGGAATTATTTCATCAATATTATCATTATGGTTCAATTTCTCATTTGAGATGGAAACAGTGTCTTTAGCAGAAATAACATTCTCTTAGGAGCAAGATGCTTCCCACACATATAAATTCAAGAGTGGCGGCCTAAGCCTTGCTCACTCACATGTATCACATTACGTAAGACTGATAAGGTCTTATGGTTTGGCGTTCCCCTTAACAGAGGATGGGTACTCTTGCTCTATCTGTAAACTTATACCAAGTGCACATGATTCGATGTATTACCCCACATCAGAAGGGGATTTTAGCTTATCAATGGGTATTCAATAGAAAAATTTATATATGGTTCGCGTTAAGGAATACAATGATCACATTATGAATTCAATCATGATAGGTTCACAATAATCAATTATCATCATGGAGCATAATATCAAATGGTTTAATGTTCAATAGGCAATCAAGCTCATCAAGCAGTTGGAATATTTCCAAAAATTTTGGTTTGAATGATAATGGTTCACATTACGAGTTTAACATGTAGGTTTCACAATAATCAAATGTCATCAAGGAATATCATATCAATGGCTCATTTAATTCATGCTCATTAAGGCATTGGAGTGTTTCAATGATTACAATTTAAACAACAAGGATTTATAGCAAATAGTACAAGGTATGTTATATTATTACGTACTCACCTTGGACTCCTTTGCTCCTATTTACATTTAACTCTGATGATAGTAGTGCTCCTCGCACTTCTCGGCAATATCCTTGTTCTTGTCTTTAGAATCTACATATTTTCTATTTAATTGCTCATCAATCATTTTCTTATTATAACATTTATTTAATTGAGTTAACTTGTTAACATTGCTATCTTGTTCATTAATACACAACTTATTACTTTTAAGGTCAAGATATACTATACATATACTTGTTACTAATCTTAACATTTTTCCTTAGTTGTTCTCCAAATGGCCCAAGCTATTCATTTAAGGAAGGATAATTCCTTTCCTTTCAATTTCACCCTTCAACTTTGAGTAACATCAATTTAAACACTTTCTAATGTTCAATATAACTAATTCTACTTCCACCATCAATTTCCATAAATGAACCTAGTTCATTAATTTTGGGGAAAATCACTTTTATTAATTGAATTTTAAAATTAACATTATACAAATCATGTGATTCCATTCTTAAGCTTAATTTTCCTTTCACTTTAATGAATTCAAATTCAATACTCAAAATCCCTAATTTTTCCATAAACCCTATAATTTAGGGAAAACTATTAATTTCTCATCCAATCTTCAAATTGATTATGGAATTATGAAATTAGCATAATATAAGACCCGTATGATTCTTCAATTGTCAATATCTAGCATTAAAACATCAAGTTCACCTTTCAAACTATATTATGCCTCTAAGACGTTCAAATCTTGAACCAATTTTCTAAAGTTCATTTCAATACTTCTAAACCATTATTCTTTATCTAAAGTAATCATAGATGCATTTAAATAGAATTTAGAACACCTCCTTGGTCATTCACTATGATAGTTGAATTTCTCCTTATGGTGTAACAAGAATTTTATGCAACTAAAACACTAAAATCAACCTTAGAATATAAATAAGAAGAGGTGGACATGATTGCTTATCTTGGTTAGCTTTGATTTGCTAAGATTCTTGTTGCTATTGATGAAAAGAGAAAACTTCTTTTGTCATGGTGGGATTTTGGTGTAGAGATAGAAAAATAATTATCATAACATAAATTTTGTATATATATATATATAATAAGTTGGATGGTGGAGATTTCATCAAACTCAATCCAATGGCTAAGATTAACCTTGATGGATGGCTATGATTTGATCAAGTTGGAGGGCTAGGATTTTCTCTATAATGGTAATGATCATCATTATATGGCTTGGAAAGAGCAAAATGAATGTAGACTTAGGTGTGAGTGAAGTAAGAGTTCAAGTTGGAAAAGGAATTGACTTAGTCAAAATTGGTGACTAGCTTTTCCAACATCTAACTCAACCTTAGTTAAGCATTCTTAACTCTAGTTAAGGCTTATGTTCATCCATTTATGGGCTCAATAGGCTGGCCATCTAATGGGTTTAGGCCTTAGAGTCCAAAAGCCCATTAATAAATTCATACACACACATTTCAAGTTCGGTAACTCAATACATTTTCCATTTCCTTTCTTTCATTTTAATATAGATAATTCTACCTTCCAATACCATTGCACATTCTACTCGTTGCTAGGTAAATTCTATACATATCATAATACACATTTACTAGCCCTTCCATTGCATTTTTCAAGTATGTATATCATATAAGCTCATTGGGTCAAACTAGGTTTGACCTCCATTATACCTTTTTAACTTTGATTGAATTCAACTTCCCATATCACTATCATCATCTCCCAAGATCTTAGGAGATGTGAACACCCATTTACTAGTACTTTAGATTCATATTTTAAATAACTTATTAACATGATCACATTAAGTCAAACTCAGTTTGACTTTCACTTTATCATAAGGGTACTAATAAAAATTGATTGCATTGTTTACTTGTTGTCACATTATCTATTAAAATTACTTTTCATGATATTCTTATGATTCCTGTGATGTTAGAAAGGCTTAGACTGGCATGGCATAATATATATATATATATATATGGATATTATAGTGCCTCCATTGCTAACTCTAATAGGTTAGGGAAACCTTGGGTATTACAGTGAGAGACATGGTTAAAAGGGAAAATGGTAAAATGAACTATAGGGATGTTTAAGCAATCGCTTCTAAACATTTATGGGTGAAAAATGTGGCTGATAAATGGAAGTGAGAAAATGGACCAGAGGGATGTTTATATTGGTGGCTAAATATTTTTGAGTGAATTGATGGATTTGGATAAAATATGTGGAAAGTGGAACTATGTAGATGTCTAGGTGATCATTTCTAGATATTTAAGGGTTGAATTGATGGATTTTGGTAAAAGAGATGGAAAAAGGAACCATATGGATATCTAGGTGATCATTTATAGACATTTATGGGTGAAATTAATGGATTTGGATAAAACAAATGGAAAAAAAGAACTACATGGATGTCTAGGTGACCATTTTTAGACACTTATAGGTGAAAGAGAATTTTAGACAAGATAGTTTAGTGAACGGTGAGCCTTGACCTATGACGAGTTTGCTTGGGAAATTCTAACAAGATTTTGGTAAAGGAAAAGCCTCGGCCTATGGCGAGTTTGCTAGAGAGATTCTAAAAAAATTTTAGTTGGAGGAGAGCCTCAACCTATGGCGAGTCGGCTCTACAAATTCTAAAAAATTTTTGATAAAGGAAGAGCCTTATCCTATGGTGAGTTGGCTTAAGAGATTTTGATAGGAGGAGAGTTTTGGCCTATGGCAAGTTGGCTTGATAGATTTTAAAAAGATTTTGGCAAAGGGAGAGCCTTGGCCTATAGTGAGTCGGCTCAGAGATTCTGATAGGATTTTAGTTGCGCTGAAGAAACTTAGGCTTTTAAATGTGAGGAGTTAGGCCTTTTGGAAGGCTTGAAGGAACTTTGTTGGGATTAAAGGGACCTTGGAAGTATATCTTTGGTAGTTTGATTTTATAGGATTGCTATTCGAGTTGATGGGTTTTTAAAAATAGAAAGGGTTTGTTTAGCTTGACACAATGAGCATTTGACTTATGCCTCACCGATGAGAGATAAAGGTCATTCAACTACTTAAGTTAGGAAGGTAACTTTGCAATTTTAAAGGTAATGATGACTTGGAGGGTATGCCCTTTATGCGATATCTTCTTTTAGCTTTTGAAATCATTAGTGAAAATGAAGTTGGTGCCCCTTGATGGGGTTTACTTTTTTACTTTTGAAAATGATTCTTGGTAAAAATGATTTTTGCTTTTTTCAGTAGATCATATATGATTATGCTTAGCGAACTTATAGGGTGGTTGATCATATGGAATGTAACTATCTGTTGGATGAAGGTGACCACATACAGTTTCTCGATGCAGCTTGATATCACTTAGCGGATGACATCTAGTAGATACAAATGAGGCGAGGCCATTAGCTTGGTGTATTTATGAGGGTAAATGATTGCAGATGGTTGCATAAATGTTAATACACATATGATGCATGTTTATGCATACAAGCTTTGGGATTTATGGATATTTTGTTTAACTTTCACACTATGGATGATTTGTGATGATACACGTAATGGATGAATGTATTCATGCAAGGAGGTGGGTTCACAGATTTGCTCTGTGTATGTCATGAATACAATTTGCATGTAATGTTGACTCCTAAAAGTGGCATGCAGGTTGCAAGATGATTATTTTGATTGATTTTTTTCTTAATGGATTTCTAAGGCTGTCCTATGAAGGTCTAACAATTTTGTGATATTTTTTAGTGATGATAATGATGGGTAATCTAGACCCTAAGTAGAAAGGCATTTATGCAAGCCACATGCCTTGAACTAATGACTGGTTATCTAAAAAGGTGATTTTAGAAAGGTGCCCTATTAGAGGACAACAATTTGGCTATTTTGACATAGGTTGGGGCTTGGCATGGCAATGGGATAGCCGAGTTGGTCCATGATGGATTTAGCAGACAAGTGGCTTATTTTAGGTTTAGAAGGGAGTTTATCTGTTTATGATTCCTAGGACTTTAGAGGAAGAATTGGTTGTAGTAATGGGGTGTCGATGGTTTATCCCTGGCTCGACTTTAGAAACTTGTGGCAATGAGGGGGTTTATAGGTTAGCATAGATGATAGAAACTTATGATTCATTACATATGGCCTAATGTTTTCTTTTATGCTCTTGGCTTGGCTAGGTTGCTTGGACGATTACTTGGGGAGTCTAGAGTTTAGACTTCTTTTAGGGTTTGGTTTTGGTTTTGTCAAAAGGTTTGAAATAAATAGGTTAGTAGGTATTAGGATTCAGTTAAATTTGGTTCTACTTCTAGTTTGGGTATGACAAGGTTTTGGTTATAAGGATAAATGGCTTGGATAAGTTTAAAAGGTTCACTTGGATTTTAGAGATTGAATTTTCTTTGAGTAGATGAGAGGGTCCTTGATTTTGGTTCATAGTGGAACCCTTCAAGTGGCTTGGTTTCATTAAAGAGTTGGGGCCTTAGAAATGGAAGGTAGGATTTCTACAATGGCTTGGGATCTTGAAGTTGGAGCTTTTAGAAAGTATGCATGATTTTTATTTTGTCAAGAAAATGAGGATTCAAAGTGGGTTGTGGGCTTCTAGTACATGGTTTGGGCAGCATAGATTTTCAAGAGTTTTGATTTTTGGCAAGGACTTTAGCTTTATGGTTGTTCCTTTTCTCTCTCTATTTTTTTTTTCTTTTATGGTTGTTCCTTTTCTCTCTCTCTTTTTTTTTTTTCTTTTTTCAATGCTTTATAGAAAGGAAAGAATGCATTATCTGGGCCAAGAAGGCTTTTGAGGATAATGCTTTTTCTAGGTTCATTTGGATTGGCATAGAGATTGGGATGAACTTTTAGAAAATGAGGGAGAACATTATGATTTAGGATTTTTGGTGACTTCAACACTTTGATAGGAAAACACAACTTAGAGATCTTGCCTTTGACAAGAGGTGGTGGACTGACTGAAGGTTACTCAAACTAATATGAATGTTTTTAAATGACATGCCCCTGATGATGGGTAAGCACAACTTTATTTATGATAAATTGATATTTGAATTGAAAACTTTATTTACCCTTTGAATGATTAAGGCAAGAAAAAGGGTGACACAAAAAAGGATGATTATGAGGAGGATAAAATTATTTGACTACTCATAAGGATAAATTATTTAGATTGACTAAATAGATATAGATGGATTTTGAAATGACTCAAATTAGAATCCAATTTGAATGACACACCACCTTTTTTTTTTGGCAGAGGAAACAAATGGGGATGCAATTGATGTGGTTCAGAGAATACGAGGGCATGATGCCTTATAAGACGAAAGATATTTCACTATGATTTGGACCACACTCAGGTTAGGCTGCCTATGTATCCCTTACATTGCTTTTTTTTTTTTTTTTTGGGGAGAATTAGGTCTATGTAGTTCTTATTATAGTATGAAAAAAGAGTTAGGCATGACAACCTTGTTTTGCATTTGTTCATTAGGCCTTTCCCTATTTTAACATGGCCCTTCTTTGATGCTCTTCGTGAAGTGATATGTAGCTGTTAAGCTATTCTCGTGCCTGATTGATGATAGCTAAGTCCTAAAAGCCACTCTGTCTTATAGTGTAATGCATGCAAATTTTTTTTCTCTCTCTCTCTCTCTTTTTATTTTCTTCTTCTTCTTTTTCTTTTTTTTTTTGGTGTATCATTCAAGTTGGATTAAAAAAAACACAAGATATAATATGAAAAATTGAAACTTTTATTAAGACAAATTGGAAAAGTCATTACATGTGACAAACTCTAATCTAACTCTAACTTTAGACAACTACAAATTGAAAAGAAAAGAAACAAGCATAAGACTTGATAGAGAAAGGTTCAACAGACTCAAAAGACTCAAAATTGGACCTTAGATGACTCGGACTCAGGATTGATTGGACCCAACTTGATTGTAGGATTCAAATAAGCTCTTCTCAAAGTGCTAGTCATTGGGTAGGTTAGATAAATTTGGCAAGGTGTGTTCTCGCTTGAGATTGATGATGTCCCTAAGGTCAATATGTACACTAGGTACTGGTTTTGGAGGGAGGATATCTCCATTATCAATGAGGTCTTAGATTCGATGCCTTAGACTTTTGCATATCTCAATTTTGTGCCCAGCTCCTTAGTAGTACTCATAGTACTTATCAGGTCTATAGTTTTAAGATGGTGTGAGGCCTCACCCAAGCACTGGTCTTGATCTGCTAAAGGGAATAAAAAATGCTCTTTGGGAGAAACATCATGATTCGAACCCAGTATGAGTTCAAAAACTTGTATTTTGTAAATTATAATTTGCAAAATGAGTCGCCACTTTAATTTTGTTTATTTTAGTTGGGAAAATTAAATGAAAAACCCAATTTGATTGACTCCAAAATTATACCATTTATCCTAAGGAAAAGCACTAGTCCTCGAATGACCAAAGAGGGTTCGGGGAATAGGTTTTGGTTAAAATAATATAAAAAAAATTAGTTTGGCTTAAATACAAAATAGCTTTCATAAAAAAAGGATTTTTATGTACTCATGAACAGATATAACATGATACATAAAAATATATTATCATGGCAAATATTAAATAATGACAATTACAAAATATGAATAATAAAGGAAAACTACTTAAAATTATCAAAATAAGGGGATCTTTCCTTTAGCCCTTATGGGTTCTAGGAAAAGCACACATTCCCCAAATATAATCTAAACAACTAAAGTAAAAAAAGTAATAAAACAATTATAATAAAAAGAACTAAAGTTTTGAATTTTATTAAATAAAAGCAATTTCAATCCTAAACTATGTGAAGAAGGTGATAGAGAGAAGAAGTTGTTAATTTTAGTGGAGTTGATGCCTTGGAGATAGCATGCCTGCGTATCTCTTTGAATGGGAATCAAACCCCACATAGTTCTTCCTTCTTGCGAAGGAGGGGTTTTTAAGTCATTGCCTTTGTTATCATGTTTTGATTGATTTTAAAGGCTTAGGATTTGTTAATTAGGTCAGAATTTAATTAACAAAAATTAGATCTTTTCAGTTTTAGATCTTGAAATTAGAATTGAAAAGGAAAAGGAAAGAACTTTTACCTTTGGCTTTTGATGGCGAGGAACGTAGAAAGTGAGCTTGGCACCAGATCTAAGTTCTACCTTGGCTTAGGGATAGCATGAGCACTCCTTTTGGAAGAAAAATTCTTAAATAGTGTGAACTTTTCTTGGAGGGACTTGGATCACACCTTTGCTTAATTACCACGAATTCCTTTTGAAAGAAATAACTTGAGTTACACCTTTTCTTGATTAAAAAGCTTAGGAATAAGTTTGAGGTAATTAGGAGGCTTATGAATAGGGTTTTGAGATGATTAGGAAGCTTCTAAATAAGGTTTTATGTGATGGAGGGGGTTTTGGAATGGGGTTTTAGATGATTAGGAAGCTCATGAATAAGATTTTATGTGATGGAGGAGGTTTTGGAATGGGGTTTTAAAGATTTGGATGTTTAGAAGGAGAGTTTTGATGATTGGAAGGCTTAGGAATAGGGTTTAGAAAGCTTTAAGAAGAGTATAGAAGTATGTAATTGTGTGTGAAAGTTGTTAGGAGGTGCCAAGTATTTATAGGGGGAGTTTAGGGGCTTAAAACAATTAATTTTCAGTGTGGGATCAGGAAAAAATGTGCTGCAGTAATTGATCAGGGGCTGCGGCAACCACAAAGCCCTCTGTAGCAATAATAGTGCCTACTACTGCAATCATAGTAGTGGCTACGATTACCCTTGTAGTTGGCTTGCGGGTTACTACACCTCATTTTTCAGCCCGTTCTCATTCATTCTTGATTCAATTTGGGCCCATTTTGATTCTATGAGTTCATAGTTGAATGTTGGTCATTTGAAGATGCAAGTTTCAGAAAATTTATTTTTCAATGGGGCACTGCCCCCTTGACCTCTACCTACTAACCGGCTAGCAGGATCGCTATTTTGGCTCTATGTAGTGCACTATTCTTAGCAGGTATCAAGCTACGGCTAGATCCCAAGGGTGCAAATTTAAGGGTTCACAGATGGATGGGGAGTGCTTTCAGTTCTAGAGGCTTAACTAAGTCAGCTTCAAGGGCCATCTTGTAAATTGCACCTAAGGGAATTTCCAAATCAATGAACTTTCTTCTCTTTAGCTTATGGAGTTATTAGTTGGTGATGGTAGCTACTTCTTTTCCGTTTTGCTTAAAGGAAATAATTCAGGTGGTAGCATAAGGATTACTATTCTGCATCTTTTCTCAATTGTGTGAGCTTGCTGGAGCACAGTGGCGTTGTGTTTCAATGGTAGTTTGATGGCCCCTTTGATGTTTGGTTGGGCAGAGGTTTCCATTCTCCAAAAGGATTTGAGGAAGGAGGAAGGTTAAGTTTGGTGTTTGGGATTAGCAGTGTGGCATTTTTGGACACTTCTTTATTATAGGCAAGGCTAATGATAGGAGCTAGTATGGTTGTAGCAACAGATCCAAAGGTAGTATTGGTTGAGAAAAGTGAGGTGTTAGGCAAATTGACCATGGGAAGAGCTACAATGTTGGTTGGATTAAGATGGGATGCAATGGAACTTGAGTTAATTAGATTTGACTTGGATTAGTTAGCAAAATATGGAGGTGTGATGTTAGGCAGACTATATCAAAATCACGTGGTATGCTCGAGGGATTTGAATGCATAGACTGCCTTTGGGAACATAGGGCTTTGGTAAGCTGGGTGAATACTTTGTTGAAGTTGACTTGTTGAGCAGTCAGGGCTTTGTTAAATTTG
This sequence comes from Reutealis trisperma, assembly GCA_947687605.1. Classification (NCBI taxonomy): domain Eukaryota; kingdom Viridiplantae; phylum Streptophyta; class Magnoliopsida; order Malpighiales; family Euphorbiaceae; genus Reutealis; species Reutealis trisperma. Next base: position 9,528 of record CANTUT010001979.1, read on the forward strand.
GTTTGTTAGGTGGCTAAGGCATTATTGAAATTAACTTATTGAGCATCAAGGGTAGAGGTTAGTATGGCTTGGAAATTTTCCTCTTGCCTTTTAAGGATGTTGGTAAAAAATGAGTTCATAGTGTCCCAGTTAAAAGAGTGGGCCATTGGTACCTTCAAGGTAAAATAAAAAAATAAAGAGTAAATGTATGAGAAAGGCATGAAAAAATGATGAAGGATGGGTTGGTATGCAAATTTTAAGAAAAAAGAAATTCCTAAGGGGTTTTAGGCCATATGTTTTGGGCTTAAGGCATTTAGGGTAATGATTATTCATTGGACCAAAGATATTGGGTTTTGAGGATTTATTCTTAGGTTGGGGGTGAAAAGGTTTCGGGCTTAAGGAAAAGGTTTTGGGCTTAAAGATTAGGACTTAGGTTAGGGCTAAAAGGTTTTAGGCTTAAGGATCAAGACTTTGGTTGGGGTTAAAAGGTTTTGGCTTAAGGATCAAGACTTAGGTTAGAGGCCAAAAGGTTTGAACTTATGGTGGTTGTTCGCCTCAAAATATACCGTCCAAAAGCGACCTGCAAGTATACAGGGCAATTGTAGTATTTAGGAAACACCCAAGGTTGTATTCTCTCAAGGAATTGCAAATGGAAATTACTTGTTTTTTTGTGAAAGCAAATTAAATATAAAAAGATTTGTTTGATTTTTGAATTTTAAAAGAACTAAAAGCAAAACAATAAATTAAAAGAAAATGCAGATGTAATTAAGTGAAAATTTAATGAATAAAGATAGTCCAGGGTTTGTATTCAGTTTATCAATCCTCTATGTTCAAGAATGGTCCCAATTAATTATGCTAAAGCCCTAGTTTCTAATAAATCAACGGATAAAAATCAGTCTATTAGCACTCGCATTCATAGAAATCATTCTATCAGTTCATACATTAAGAACAAGGACTTAATCTTAAAACTTATATTTCTAATTCATTTTAAGATCTTAAAAGAATGAAATCGGGAATCGAACTTCAACTCTCGTTCCTTCGTTCAAAACCTAAGTAAAACAATTGGTAGCTAAGCAATTGTTCTTAAACAATTAGCCAATTCAATTAAGAATAAAAAGAATAATTGATTGGGATTTAATTCAATTCCATATCATGAACACATCATACAAATCCTAGACTAAAATGAAATTAGCTCATGGAAAATAAAGAAATCATCTCATTCTTAATATAGTTAACTGAATCCATCAAAACAATACTATTGATTTAATTAACCCAGAATAATTAAATTGGAGAAATAAGAATCAATCCTCACCTTATAACCGAATTGATTAAATTCAATCTCTTGAATTTTCCCAAATAAACTCCCAAGAACAAAATTTGGAAGCCTAATCTCAAAATAAGATCTGGAAAATTTAACTAAGAAAATCAACTGAAGTTTTATGCCAATTACAATTCGTGAATCCAAAACTCTAGACCCCTTACAACCTCTATTTCAGATCTATTTATAACCTCTAAAACAAAAAACCTAAATGGAAAAGGAAACTAAAAATTCGGATCAACATTCCTAAAACTGATCAGATCTTCGTGGCGAGCGCTGGGACTGTACAGTTGGGCACTGGGGCTGTGCAGCTGGCGAGTTTGGGCTGAAATCTTTGTTGGCAGCGGACGCTGGGACTGGGCAGCTAGCACTGCTGAACATGGCTTGCTGGAGACAGCCTGTTGCGCGCGTTGGACGACCGTCGCGGACGCTGATGGGAGTGTTGTTGCTGCTGATGTGCGTGATTTTTTGGGCCCGTTGCACATGCTTCTGCCCAAATCTCCTTCTTTTGCTCCATTTAATGCTTAATTCCTGCAAAATGAACTAAAACCTTCCTCAAACTAAAAAAAAAAGTTAAATAATACATTCTAACCTACATAAACATGAATTAATCACAAAAACCTAAATTAACACACACAAAAACCATATAAATATGCCACAAACAACTTCCCCCACACTTACTCTTTGCTTGTCCTCAAGCAAACCATACTCAACTATTGTCCTTAACTAGCATCAAGACCCTCATATACTTTAGAAAAATCAGTGTGTGCCTCAAAAGATACATGTTTGAAGAGGAGTATGTAATAAGCGTAGAATACTCAACTCAATTCACCCAAGATCTCAGCAATTCCACCAAGAATCAATCAAATCATTGCATGGCTTACCAAATTAAACTTGTTGCACTTTATGATAGGCATATACACTTATGTCATCAAAGAGAGTCTCTAATTAAAAGATTAATATTCATACATGCTCATCCACCTCATAGGCATCCTTACCAATTTCATCTCCGCTAATTGAGTCCAAAAAGGTTGAAAAGATTAAAAGGTCTTTACTAAGGTTGTAATGAGGTTTTAAAGGGTTAAGGGCTAATCAAAAAAATAAGCTAAAACAAACAAGAATTTTCTTCGAAAATGATGCAAAACATAGGTCTTCTTGCCTTAACCATCATGGAGTGACATTCATTATGAACTTCTAACTTTTTACTTTAGATTCTTTCTGGAGGAAAAGAAAAATTGAGTATGCTTTATTTATTTATTTTGTTCAAGATCATTTTTCCCCCACACTTAATTCTTCACTCCATTCATTCACATTCTTGAAGACTCCTCAAAATAACATTCACACTTTATTATGCATCAATAATCAGAGAAAATAACAGGTTGGTATTAAGATAGCTAAGCAACATCAAGGAAGTTCAAGTTAAACATATGCATATTAATGCATTTATTTAGCTCAAAGGGCTAACTAGGGAAAAACACATCAAATGGGTGGATATAAGGATTTGGCTAAAACAAGAAATACCTTAATCATTTCTTCCTTTCCTAAGTGGACCAAACAAATTTCGCTTTGACTAATTGGCAAGAATGTTCTAAAATGGGCGAGACTACTCGGTGATAATACGTTGCATAAGCCCTCTCTAAGTTAAGCATACACAAGCTTCTTTTGGCAATTCACATAAATCAATGATTTCAGCTCAGCATAAAAACAAAATCTCATGCAAAAGAATTTCATTTCTTTAGCAATTGCCAATAATCTACTTCAAACACAACCTTTATATATCATCGGCCACACTTAAATTTTAAGTCCTAAAATCAAGATCTTTGAGCCAAACCAAGTAAATAGTCAAGTATGTTTGACAATGAGGACAAAACAAAACAAAAAAAATTCGTACGCACAAACCACAATAAAGAAATTACTCCCCCCCACACACTTAATCTCCACATTGCCCTCAATGTGGAAATGCATGCAAAGATTGACATAAAGGAAAAACTAAGAAAAAAAAATGAAAAATTCTAAACTAGTAACTAACAGAGAAAGGTTACCTTAGTCATGTGCTTCGGATGGCGAAGGAGGAGGTGATGTCATATCGATACCATACTTCGCACCGATTTGTGCCAACTTATGCCGTTGCGACCTCTGCTCCTTTTCCACTTTATCGAACCTTCTATTCACTTCAGCCATCATAACCTAGTTCTGCTCCTCCATGGACTCAAGTTTGCTCAAAACTTGTCTCCACCCTTCCACCTCTCCTGGTGGCTCTGTAGAAGGAAGAGCCGGCAAGTTAGGTTGTGCATTCGACGAGGAGCCTCTGTGAAATGCAGTTGGTGGTGGATTCTTTAGGTGATAATCGCTCCAACATTTTCGGGTCTCAGGTGCCCTCAGAGTTTGGTCCAAATTGGCCACCTCGGATGAAATCCAAGAATCCATGGTGAAAGTCCACCTCGGTAATGGTTCAAACTCTAAAGAGGTGGAGTTGATGAGCTCATAGGAAAATGCTAAGGCGGAAACAATATGTCCCATATTCAAATGGTACCTTTTATGGGTGATCATATCCATCATTGTTTGACGCAACAAAGAAACTGTGTCAATTTGTTGTCCATTCGCCAAACACCATAGTACATGTAATTCCTTATGGGACACTTTACTACTCTCAGATTTCCCAAACACAGCATGGCACATAAATTTGTGTAACATAAGAATAGCATGATCTTTGATAAACCCATTCGGTGCCTTGTTAGGATCGAATTTCTTAAGCCCAGTTAATTTCTCCCAAAATTCATGCACATTAAACTTACTCTCCATACAATCAACCCCATTTGTAGGAAATCCAAATGCTTCATAGAATTTTGCATGCCCAATTTTATATTCCTTATCTTACAACCGAAAGTAAATTTGGTTGTCCCATTCAAGTGGACAATAGGAAGTAAAGAATTCCAAAGCAATAGGGGGATATACATCATAATCAAGCCTAATAAACTCACTCCAACCCAAGATGGCACTTAATCTCTTAACCTCATCATCCAAACCCAAAGCTTGCAAAATATCAAAATCAAGATATCTACAAGGTTTAAAAATGCGATTAGATTGAGTGAGTGCCAAATACCTTTCTCCTTCTGCTTGTGTGAGAATTCAAAATGGAGCCCCATAATCTTCTCTCAAATCTTCTACACCTTGCTTGCCTTTGCTCTTAGGTTTGGAACCCTTCTTACCCACACTCTTGACTCTCTTGGACATTATTTGCTTGATTGAAAGTAATTAAGGAGGAGAATTAGAGTTTGGAAGAATGGGTAATGATCCTTGTGCAGAAATTTAGGGTTGAAGTGGTGGATTCTTGGGAATTTTGGGTGGGGTTCAAGAGACAAGAAGGGAAAAAAAACAAATAGAGAGAGAGCAGTAAGTTTAATTTTTTTTTTCTGTTTCTGTTTATGCAAAGGGACACTTAAATGTCACAATTCCATGTCTGCCCCTCTGGTCGTGTGCCTAAGATGCTGCAGGTGGCCTCCTACTGCACGCGCTGGGCTTGCTTGGCGCACGCTGCTGGGTGCTTCTTGCCTTGCGGGTTACTGCGCACGCTGCAAGCTTACAGCGGACGCTACCGTGCATGCTGCTGGGAGGCTTCTAAAACTTATGGGCTGCTGCTCACGCTGTAGGCTTGCAGCAGACACTCTGTGCATGCTGCTGGACTGCCTGTGGTGAGCAGTACTGCTGCGCGCGCTGTGGCCTGCAGCGGACGCTGCTGCGGGCTGCCTGTGGAGAGCACTTCTGCTGCATGCGTTGTGGCCTGCAGTTGCCGCTGCTGGCAGGCTTTTTGCATGCCAATTGCTAGCTGTGCACCAATTCTGCAATCTGATTGCTAATTTTGCACTGATGCTTTTAATTGCACATTTCCTATCTCCTGAGACCAACACAAATTCACAGCAAAACCACAGCATAAATCTGAACTAACATTATTAAAAATAATCAAAAATAAAGCAAAGACCCTTTTTATTTTTTATTTTTTTTATTATTTTTTTATATGTTGTAATTTTTAGATTTGCAAGTAAATCAGGAACAATAAAAGGAAAAATAGCTGATTTGGGTTGCCTCCCAAAAAGCGCTTCTTTAACGTCGTCTTAGCTGGATGCTCTGGAAAGATTTAAGGATCCTCGAGCAAAATGCTTTGAATTTCCTTAAACCCTTCCACACCCTCATAGTATGGCTTAACTCTCTGACCATTGACTCGAAAAATTTCATTTGTTTGAGAGTTAAGCAATTCAACAACTCCCGAGGGAAATACCATCTTGACAATAAAAGGGCCACTCCAACGGGATTTGAGTTTACCTGGAAAAAGGCGTAACCGAGAGTTGAATAGAAGAACTTTCATACCTGGTTCAAGCACTTTTCAAACAAGGTTCTTGTCATGCAAAGCCTTAGTCTTCTCTTTGTATATCCGAGAGTTCTCATATGCTTCATTTCGGAGTTCATCCAACTCGGACAATTGCAGCATCCTTCTCTCCTTTGCTTGCTCCAGGTTGAAATTCATTGCTTTGATAGCCCAGTATGCTTTATGTTCCAATTCAACTGGCAAATGGCAAGCCTTGCCATACACCAGCCGAAATGGACTCATCCCCAAAGGAGCCTTGTATGCTGTTCGGTATGCCCATAATGCTTCGCTGAGATGAAGTGACCAGTCCTTCCTTGATACATTCACTGTTTTCTCCAAAATCCCTTTGATCTGCTTGTTGGATGTTTCTACTTGCCCTGAGGTTTGTGGGTGATAGGGAGTCACCACCTTATGCTTTACTCCTGACTTTTGCATTAGCTTCTCAAATAGCTTTTTGCAGAAGTGAATTCCCCCATCGTTAACCATCACCCTTGGTGCCCCATGCCTGCTGAGAATAAAATCCTTCACAAACTTAACAACATGAGCATTGTTAGTTCAGGTTGGAATTGCTTCCACCCACTTAGAAACATAATCTACAGCAACCAAAATATATTGAAAACCAAAGGAGATAGCGAAAGGCCCCATAAAATCAATACCCCATACATCAAAAATTTCAACATCAATGTAGTTAGTAAGGGGCATTTCATTTCTCCTACCGATATTACCTACTCTTTGGCACCTATCACATTGCTTACAGTAATTGTGAGCATCTTTGAAAAGAGTAGGCCAATACAAACCACTTTGGAGAACTTTTTCAGCTGTTTTCTTTCCTCTAAAGTGCCCACCACAACTGAGATCATGGTAAAATTTTAGGACACTTTGTTGTTCATCCTCTGGAATACACCCATGAACAATTTCATCTTTGCAAATTGTAAACAAATAAGGTTCATCCCAAAAATAATACCTGCACTCATGCAGGAACCTTTTCTTTTCTTGATAAGACATGTCAGTTTGCAATACATCACATGCAAGATAATTAGCAATATCAGCAAACCATGGGACTTGTGATACCCCAAACAACCGTTCATCAGGAAATGACACCAAATCATTATGAGTCTCATTTGATGCAAGTTCATCATTTGAAATGGGTAACCTAGATAAGTGATCAGCCACCACATTTTCACTCCCCTTTTTATCCCGAATCTCACAATCAAATTCTTGCAAAAGTAAAACCCACCTAATTAAGCGCGTTTTAGCTTGTTGTTTAGACAAAAGATATTTCAAAGCAGCATGATCAGAATGCACAATTACTTTAGACCTAATCAAGTATGCCCTAAACTTGTCTAATGCAAAGACAACTGCTAACATTTCCTTCTCAATTGTGGTGTAATTCACTTGAGCATCATTAAGGGTTAAACTAGCATAATATATGACTCTTAAGAACTTTTCAATCCTTTGTCCCAAAATAGCCCCTAATGCATGATTGGATGCATCACACATGATTTCAAAAGGTAAGGCCCAATCAGGGGCAATAATGACAGGTGCAGTGGTTAGCTTTTCTTTCAAGGTATTAAAGGCATGCATGCATTTATCATCAAAATCAAAAGGAACATCTTTTCCTAGTAACCTGCAAAGAGGTTCACTTAATTTGGAAAAATCCTTAATAAACCTCCTATAAAAACCTGCATGCCCTAAAAAACTTCTTATCCCCTTAACCAAGGTGGAAGGGGGTAAGTTTGCAATCAAGTCCACTTTGGCCTTGTTAACCTCTATGCCCTTACTAGATACAACATGTCCCAACATAATGCCATGAGTTACCATGAAGTGACTCTTCTCCCAACTCAAAGTAAGATTGCACTCAATACATCTTTCAAGCACAAGCACCAATTTATTGAGACAATCATCAAATGAATTACCAAAGACAGAGAAGTCATCCATAAATACCTCTATGAAATCATTAATCATGTCAGAAAATACTGACATCATGCATCTTTGAAATGTTGCTGGAGCGTTGCATAGCCTGAATGGCATCCTTCGAAAAGCAAATGTCCTAAATGGACATGTGAAAGTGGTTTTTGCTTGATCCTCCGGTGCTATTGTCACTTGATAATAACCTGAAAGTCCATCAAGAAAAAGTAGTAAGAATGTCCAACAAGTTTATCCAACATTTAATCAATAAAGGGTAAGGGAAAGTGATCCTTCTTAGTGGCATTGTTCAATTTCCTATAATCTATGCACATTCGCCACCCAGTAACGGTCCTGGTTGGATTAACTCATTGTTTGCATTTTCCACAACTGTGATTCCTGATTTCTTAGGAACCACATGAACAGGACTCACCCAATCACTATCCGCAATAGGATAAATCACTCCCTCATCCAGCAATTTTAGCACTTCCTTCTTCACTACCTCTCTCATATGGGGGTTCAGCCTTCTTTGCATCTCCCTCTTAGGCTTAACTCCCTCTTCTAATGTTATCCTATGCATGCACATAAAGGGACTAATTCCCTTGATGTCGCTTAACCCCCAACCTATTGCCTTCTTCAACCTTTTCAATTCACTCACTAATCTTTCCTCTTCTTTTTCACTCAATAAAGCAAAAATTATCACAGGTGAATTCTCTCCCTCACTTAAGAACACATATTTCAGGTGCTTAGGCAGCTCTTTAAGTTCCAAGGTTTGTGAGGGTTTTTTCTCTCCCTTTTGAATCAAAGGAAGCTCCACAATCTCCTCATTTCCTACCTCTCCTATTTCCATAGCATCTAAACCCTCGATGTAGCTCACTATTTTAGGAACATAGATTTCAGCTCCTTTTTCAAGTGTGATTGCTAGTTCCAGCTTATCCTCAAAGGCATCCTGCAAGAAAACTTGTTGAACAGCAGCATCAATACAGTCAATAAAGGAACATTCTTCATGCAATGATGTGCTCAACACAGTAAGATTATTAAAAATAGAAAACTCAACAGTTTGACCCAAAACAGTCATGGTTAACTTTCCATTTTTAACATCAATCAAGGTATTAGTTGTTGCCATGAAAGGGCGCCCTAACAAAATATGCAATTCTGGCCCATTGGATAACTCGTCCCCCATGTCTAATACCACAAAGTCAACAGGCACAATTAACCCTCCAACTTGCACTAGCACATCCTCTATAATTCCCTTAGGGAATCTCAAAGACCTATCAGCTAGTTGCAGACACATTTTAGTGGGCCTCAATTCTCCTAAATTCAATTGCAAAAACAAAGCATAGGGTATCAAGTTGATACTTGCACCTAAGTCTAGCATGCCTTTAGCCTCTTCCCCATTACCCATACTAATGTTAATTAAAAAACTACCAGGGTCTTTAGCTTTGGGAGGTAACTTATGCTGGAGTACAGCATTAGCCACCTCAGACACAATAATTTTTTCTTCCATTTCCAACCTCCTTTTCTTAGAATTCAGTTCTTTGAAAAATTTAGCATAAGAAGGCACATTCTTTATCACATCAAGCAAAGGCAAATTAACACTTACCTTGGATAGCATTTTGAATAGCTCATCAAATTGCTTATCCTGCTTACCCTTTTTTAGCCGACTCGGAAATGGAATGGGCGGTCTGTAAGGATCATCCGCCTTGTGCAATTGAGGAGGGGAAGCTGGCGTCTCCATAGCTGTCTCCTTCTCTCTAGGCTTTTTATCGCTCTTTTCCCCTTCGGGTTGATCAAGATCAACTCCTGCATTATTAGAGTTATCACCAACAGTCTTATTAATTACCTTACCACTCCTAAGGACCGAGATTGCCTTAGCTTGCTTCGGTTGGCTAAGAAGTTTCCCTTGTTGGCGTGCTTGCATATGATTTGCAATTTGCCCAACTTGAGTCTCCACCTTTCTTACTGAAGCTTCCAGAGAATCAAATCTCCTATTGTTGGCCTCCTGATTTTGAGTGCTAACTTGAATGAAGGCATTCAAGCTATCCTCTAAAGAAAGCTTCCTTTGTTGTTGGCCCAATGCTTCTCCTTGGTGGTTGCCTCTTTGTATCATTTGGAATTGAGGCTGCTGTTGTTGTTGGTTGTTGTTTCTCCAGGAAAAGTTTGGATGGTTTCTCCAACCTTGGTTATAAGTATTGGAGTAGGGGTCATTCCTTGCCCTAGGTTGGAAACCATCCAAAGTCTGTGCTTGCTCTGGCTCACCTGCATAGACATCAAAACTAGAGGGACAGATATTAGCACCATGGCCAAAAATGCCATGGTGCTAGCGGTAAGCAGGGTCGATCCCACGAGGAACTGTGAGTTGAAAAACACAAAATCTCAATTGAATGTAACAAGGGGGTTTTTTGAGAGGCAATTAAATTAAGAAAACTGAATAAACAAATGAAAACAGGTAAAAAGTATTTAAAAGGAATTCAATAGAAAATGAACCTTGGTTGCCAATCCGTTCGCCATAGGCAATTTCATCCAATCATCGATATCAAACATGGCAAAATGATATTCAAATACTTGTGGCAATAATCAGAGATTATTTGTTTTCTCTCTTTTTTTTTTTTTTTTGATATCTTAACAAAAACACGTATCTCATTAAGAACTTAGAAATTAACCTAATCTTGGTACAACCTAAGATTAAATTAAAACCCAGCTTTAAGATCTGAAAACCCACAATCTTAATTCTAAATATCTAAGGCCGCATATTTAGTTTTAAGAAGATTTATTTCCCCAGGATCCCAAAATTCTAACACCGATATTTTAAAATCCTAGTTGCTACTATGATCAAAGCTTTGCACAATTACAGATGCAAATATGATCTAATCGGTGATGAGTTTAATGAGAAAATCCAATGTGCACCTTGGTTTCTAATCAACCTAATCATAAATAGAATTGCAGAAAATAAATCAATAAATGAATAACACTTGCCTTCATTAAAATACATAATCTCATAGGTCAAAGATAGGCCTATGGCTTTTGGTTTTCAGCCAAGAAAATAGGTTTAGCCTCTAATGGCCATTACAATTGCTGAATAAAGAAGAAGGAAGAGAAATCTAAATTCAGTCCCCTCTTCCTTCAAAATAAATCCTATTAATAGGTAAAATAATCCCCCAAAATAACTGATAAAAGATCTGCAAAATATCCCTAAAATCCCTCAAAATTTGATTTACAAAATAAAAGGAAAAATGGATATGTTTATAGCTGTAATTTCCTATTTTCGGACTACAGTAACTCCCTAAGCATGCCCACGCTTAGTCAGGAAATCGGTCCATCAGCTCAGCACAGCACTCCCTTCGGTTTTTTAACTCCCAAATTTAGTATTTTCAGCTCCTTTTTCCACTCTTTTGCTTCCTAAACTGAAATGAATAAAAGGCAAATAATAGCATTAGTTTAGGGTTTATTTACGCTAAAAAAATAGAAAAATTAATGCTAAAAATAATGCTCAATTATAATCCTATCAAATTCCCCCACACTTAGTCTTTGCTCGCCCTCGAGCAAATTAGAAATCAAAACAAAACACAGCAGCAAAGAAAACTCAAAAATAAACAACTAAGCAAACTCAACAAACTCATCCATCCCAAGTACCAAGAGCACAAACTCCACCAAGTATAAATAACTCAAAATTCAAGTGCCAATACCCCTCATAATAGATTTTCACCGACTAAAAGCAAAATCAATTTAAGACAACTTCATTTAAGATTAAACACAAAATCAAAGTAAACTTCCTCACAGGGTTCTGCTCTTATTCACTCAAGTGTTTAGGTTCTACAATGATCGCTCAAAGCATTATCTAAAAGAAAGCACAACCGTAACCTTGCAAATTCACCAAGTCTCCACCACCTATAGCACATGGAAATTTGAATCAAAAGGACTTTAGCATTGGGTTGTAACGGGGCTGGGTTTAAGGTATGGATTAGGTAAAAATAGGGTGAAAATCATGAAATCCAACAAGTAATTAAGCAACTAAATCCAACAAAGAATTCCGTCAATCATTTTTCTTTCTTTCCCTTCCTAGAACTTTTACTCTTATTTTTACCAATAGAAAATGCATCAACCATAGTTGCTACTTTATTCATTTTTCTTCTTCTTTTTTTTTTTATTATTATTTTGAGAGTTTAGAACTTAAATTCTCTTCTTTTTGTCTCTTTTTTTTTTTATGTGAATATAGAAAACAATAGTTCAAGAAGGAAAAATTTCATTGAATATATAACTGAAAAACTTTGCTTGGAAAAATTCAGAATTTTCTTACTTAAAAACTCATTAAAATTCATGATTTGGGTGCAAGAAAATTAACAAGGCTTTTGGGTTTAAAACATGGGTGTTCATGAAAGAAAGATAGGAAATGGCTCAAATGGGTTGTCAAGGGAAAACACATAAGGGTGGTTGTTTAAGCTAAATGGTCTTATTCAAAAATGGCCTTAATCATGTTCAAATTTCCACATACACTGTAGCCTCAATATGGTGAGAAAGCAAACTCTAGAGGTTTTCAAATTAGACAAGCATCACACACAAGAAGAAATTTCAGACTGAGATTGAAGTTTTCAGCCCATTTCTTTTTTCTTTTCAAATTCTCACATGGTATAAAGTTGAAGTTTACTTTAACCCTATGCTCAACCTATCCCTTAATTATCAAACTTTGATTAAGTGCTTAAAATCAGTTTATTACTACCATTCAGAGCATCAAACACCATCAAATTCAAGTTATCTAACTCAGCTTTGTAAACACTCCTAGACTAATCAAAATGAGTTTAAAGAGTTTGCTAAAATCTTTTTTTTTTTTTTTTTTTTTTTTTTATGAATAACAACTAAGACAAATAAGAGAAACAAAAAAGAAAACTAACACAAAAGAACTTAAATTGCAGCAAATAAAAAAATTAACTAACACAAACAAAAATGACAGAAAAAAGAAGAAAAATTACCAAACTGAAACCACAGCAAATGAAACACACAACTCACAAGCAATGAAATACAAGCAACAAGAGAAAATTCCCCCCCCCCTCACACCTAAATTAAACATTGTCCCCAATGTTTAAAAACACACATGAGAAATAAAAACACAAGCAACAAGAAAATAAAGAAATACGAAAAAGAAACAAGAGAAAAAAAAATAAGAATGCTTCTCTATGGTGTAGGTGGAACGGGAGGCTGAAATCCTTGGGAGTGCCAGTACGCCATCATATTTTGTTCTAGATGATTCAGCTGCCTCTCAATTCGCTGAATGCGCAAATCTGTAGCATTAGAAGGTGGTGGAGCTGTACTGGATGAAGGCGGCTGGCTGGTAGAGGGAACAGACACTCGTCTCGTTTTCCTTTTTGTATTCCGAGGATGAATTGGATACACAGGACCAGCAGGCAAAAAACGAAACATACCCTCCTTGACTTCTTTTAGCAAACCCATACGATACAAACAATCAACATGCAAAGGTTCCATTTGGCAAGCAATATGCAAATCAGTGGATTCAAGATTCAATAATTGCAATTGTTTGGCAAGATGAGTGATGCAAGAGCCTAAAATCAAAAGTTTTTTCTTCTTATTAAGCACTGTTTGAAATTGTGTGAGTAGCCAAAAACCTAAATTAACATGATGTTTATGGTCCATACACCACAAAAAATAGAATTCCACTTTGGACAAAATGCCTGCATTATCTTTCCTACCTGAAAAATTAAAAGCGAACAGTTTATGGACATATTTAAGCACAGGATTTTTCAGGTAAGAACTCTTAGAATGACTAGAGTTATAAGGAGCAGAATCAACTGAGTATTCTGTCCATAATTTAATAGCATCAAAATCATCAGAGTACTCACAACTGGAATTGAGAAAGGGGTCCTTATTTATTTCAGTTTTCCTCACAAATCCCATAAATACATTAAAATCGGTAATTGACAAACGCCATTGTTGTCCCATTAACCTAAACTCTATAATGCCTCTGGTGAATAAATCATAATTGGCATCAGAGTGAAATTTGAATGTAGTGTAGAATTCACGAATAAGCTCAACAAACACAGGACAATCAATTTTAAAAAATTTTCTCCAACAATACTGCTCAGTAAAGGTTTCAAAAGCTTCCCTAATTAGGAGATCATCAAGGGAAGGATTATGAACACACTTACCTGCCAAAATTGGCCTCTGGCACAGTTCTTCATACAGTTCTCTTTCTTTTGGAAGGGAGAAATCTGAATAGTTCCCTTTTGGCATAGCCCATTTGTTGCGCGCTTCAACTGCTTTTCCTTTTCTCGTGTGATTTCTTGCTGCTCTAACTTGAGGTTGCTCTGGTTCACTCTCAGTTGTAGAAGAGAAGTGGTCACTAGGGGGAGATGAAGGTGGAGTTGGTACAGGAACGGTACTAACTGGTGGCTGAATTCCTCATTGTGCAGCGGCTTTGGTGCGAGCCATTTGATGTATGGTGTGATTCGGTTATGGAAATGCAGAATTGGTGGTTGAGCAAAGTGGGCTTGTCCTTGGCGAGAGGGACTGCTGGTTATGGTACATGAAGGATTGCTGAAAATAGAGTGCCACGGTTTGGGAAAACTACTGCTGAAAATAGAACGCTGGCTGGGTTGATCGTGGTGTAGTGTTGGAAGAAGAAAGATGATCAACGATTTGGAGAAGAGAGATGGCTGTGTGTCGGCTAGAACAAGAAGAGGAATTAGGGATTATAAAATCTAAAAACTAGAATTAGAAATAAAATAACTGAGGTTATTAGAGTAAAAATAATAAAAATTAAATAATCAATAAAATCTAAACATAAAGACTTAAATTTAAGTTGGGCTTGGACTTAAAAATTAAAAACAACTAAATATTATAAACCTGAAAATAAAATAAATGCCCAAAATAAGAACTTAAAAGAAAATAAATCAAACTTTTCCATGAACATGCACTGCTCTTCACGTACTTGCTCAGTACTTTCGAAATTTTTTTTTTCAGAAAAAAAAAATTTTATTTTTTTTATAAACTGTCTAAAAAAAAATCAATTAAACAACTAAATGACTCAATAACCAGTGTAATTAAAATCTAACTAAAACCAAGTAGAATGAAAAATAAGTAATCAAATAAAATAAGAAAAATCAAAATTAACTTAGGCTACCTCCCAAGAGCGCTAAGTTTATTGTCTTCAGCCAGACTTTGAAAAATAAAGATCATTTTTCAATCACAGGATCATTCAAAAGTGTTGTTATTGCGACCTCATCCTGAAAATTTTCATGAAAAGGCTTAAGCTTGTGTCCATTAACCTTAAAAATTTTTGAAGTTGCCAGGCTCTGAATTTCAACTGCACCATGGGAAAACACATTAGTAACTAGGAACGGTCCAATCCAACGAGACCTCAATTTTCCAGGAAATAAACGAAGCTTAGAATGATAAAGAAGAACTTTTGGCCTATAGAAAATTCCTTTCTAGAAATTAATTTATCATGAAATGCTTTAGTTCTATCTTTATAAATCCTAGAATTTTCATATGCGTCATTTCTAATTTCCTCTAATTCCTCTAATTGCAATTTCCTAGTAATTCCACAATCAGTCAAATTCATGTTATAGCTTTTAATAGCCTAATATGATTTGTGCTGTAATTCAACAGGAAGGTGACAAGACTTACCAAAAACCAACTTGTATGGGGACATACCAATGGGTGTCTTATAGGCAGTCCTGTATGCCCACAAAGCATCTTCCAACCTCAAACTTCAATCCTTCCTTGTGGGGCTGACTGTCTTCTCGAGAATTGACTTGATTTACTGATTAGAAGCTTTAGCTTGGCCATTCGTCTGTGGATGGTAAGCAGTCGATACTTTGTGAACTACACCATTTTTCCTCAAAAGAGCTTCGACTGTCCTATTGCAAAAATGCATCCCCTTGTCATTGATCAAAGCTCTTGGCACTCCATACCTATTAAAGATGTTAGTTTTAAGAAAGCCTACAACAACTTTAGAGTCATTAGTCCTGGTGGCTTTAGCTTCCACCCATTTCGAAACATAATCTACTGCTAAAAGAATGTATAGAAAACCAAAAGAAGAGGGAAAAGGGCCCATAAAATCTATACCCCACACATCAAAAATTTCACAAAATAAAATAGGCTGTTGGGACATTTCATTCCTTTGTGAAATATTTCCAGTTCTTTGGCACCTCTCACAAATTTTTGCAAAAATTATATGAATCTTTAAACAATGAGGGCCAATAGAAACCACAATCCAAAATTTTTCTTGCTGTCCTTTGAGTGCCAAAATGTCCTCCATAACCATATGAATGACAAAATGCAAGAATTGAATGAATTTCAGATTCGGGTACGCACCTTCTTATTACCTGATCTGCACAATATTTCCATAGGTAAGGATCATCCCATACATAATACTTGGCTTCACTTTTGAGTTTATCTTTCTGAGCTCTTGCCAAATTCGCTGGTATCTTCTTAGTGGCCAAGTAATTTATAAGATTGGCATACCATGGCATGCCTGATTGTGCAAAGAACAGTTGCTCATTTGGAAATTCATCTTTCAAGTTTAGTTCACTACTGATGTGAGGGAGACGACTCAAGTGGTCAGCTACTAAGTTCTCCATTCCACTTTTTATTTTAATCTCCATGTCGAACTCACTCAAGAGAAGCACCCAGCGAATTAGTCTTGGCTTAGCATCTTGTTTCGTCAACAGGTACTTAAGAGCTACATGGTCAGAAAAGACAATAATTTTAGTGCCCAACAAATAAGAACGAAATTTTTCTAATGCAAAAACAATAGCTAAAAGCTCTTTTTCAGTAGTGGAATAGTTCTGTTGGGCCTCATTCAAAGTCATGGAAGCATAATAAATAACATGGGGTGCTTGTCCAGTTCTTTGTCCAAGAACAGCCCCTACTGCTCTATCGCTCGCATCACACATTAGCTCGAAAGGAAGACTCCAATCTGGTGGCTGAATGACTGGGGCTGAAACTAACAATTCCTTTAGCTTATCAAATGCAGCCTTGCACTTTTCATCAAACTCAAATGTAACCTCCTTTTGTAACAGCTTACACAAGGGTAGTGCTATGTGAGAGAAATTCTTGATAAATCTTTGGTAAAAACCTGCATGACCAAGAAAAGAACGAATCTCCCGCACATTGGTGGGATAAGGTAAAGATTGAATAACATCAATTTTTGCTTTATCTACCTCTATTCCCTTAGAAGAGACTACATGGCCTAAAACTATTCCTTGTTCTACCATAAAATGACATTTTTTATAATTTAAAACAAGGTTAGTTTCAATGCATCTTTGCAAAATCAAAGCTAAATTCTTTAAACCCTCATCAAAAGAATTCCCATGGACTGTGAAATCATCCATGAAAATTTCCATGAATTGCTCAACATAATCAGAAAAAATGCTAACCATACACCGCTGAAAGGTAGCTGGTGCATTGCAAGTGCCAAAAGGCATACACCTATATGCGAAGGTTCCAAAAGGGCAAGTAAAAGTTGTTTTCTCCTGATCCTCCGGGGCAATTGCAATCTAGAAGTATCCTAAAAAGCCATCAAGAAAATAGTAATATGCCTTTCCGGCTAATCTTTCTAACATTTGATCCAAGAATGGCAAAGGAAAATGGTCTTTCCGGGTTACAACATTTAATTTCCTATAATCTATACAAACTCTCCACCCATTTTGAATGCGGGTGGATACCAACTCACCACTTTTGTTCCTTACCACTATAACTCTGGTTTTCTTAGGAACAACTTGAATTGGACTTACCCACTCACTGTCTGAAATTGGGTAAATGACCCCGGCCTGAAGTAGCTTTAAAATTTCTTTCTTAACCACTTCCATCATTGGCGGATTGAGTCGATGCTAAGGTTGCCTAATTGACTTGGCTCCTTCTTCCAGCAAGATGTGATGCATGCGTGTAGAGGGGCTGATTCCCTTGATGTCCGTAATCGTCCATCCAATGGCTGTCTTGTGCTCTTTCAAAACTCTTACCAATTATGTCTCTTGTTCTTCCGTGAGTTTACTTGAGATGATTACTGGTAATTGCTGCTTTTCCCCAAGAAATACATACTTGAGGTGTTCGGGTAATGGCTTTAGCTCAAGCTCCGGTGCCTGCAAAACAGAAGGAACTAGTTTTTAGTTAAACGTGGGCATGTCTAACTGTAAATCAAGCAGATTTATAGATTCCTAAATTTTTGAGAATTCATTCATCTCTGCTACTGCTTCTTGCAGCTCTGGACTCCAACTCAGTTCTTCATCTTTCTCATTCAGGTGCTCTCGATTGACTACTTCCAAAGCGTCTCTCCCATCAAGATTGAAAACATCCTGCACTAAACAATCAATCGAATAAACAGAACAATCAACATCAGGGTATCTCATAGCCTCATAGATATTGACTTGGATGACTTCACCATTGCATTCCATGGTCAGTATTCCTTTGTCAACATCTATTTTAGACTTGGCAGTTTTCAAAAATGGCCTTCCTAACAAAATAGGTCCTGAATGATCATTATTTTCCATGTCAAGAACATAGAAATCAGCTGGAAAAATTAATTCTTTATTAAATTGGATGAGAACATCCTCTATCAGCCCCATTGGGTATGCATTTGATCTATCAGCCAATTGAATCACTACCCCCATTTTCTCTAATGGTCCAAGATTCAAAGTTAAATAAATAGAATAAGGCATAACATTAATTGAAGCTCCTGAGTCCAACATAGCCTTTTCTATTTTTACATCACCAATAGTGCAAGAAATGCAAAACATACCTGGGTCTTTGCATTTTTCTGGAATATTCCTTTGAATCACAGCAGATACATTCGCACCCACCCTTATCTTTTCAGGCTGTTTCATTTTTTTATTTCTCTTGGGGGTGTATAGTTCTTTCAAAAATTTTGCATAACGAGGAATTTGCTTAATTGCATCAAACAAAGGGATATTTATCACACAATTACTAAAAGTTTCATGCAATTCAGCATTTTGGTCAAGTTTTGGATTACTTTTCAAAGCATCCGGAAATGGTGGCTCCATATTATTTTCAACCAAAAAAGAAGACTTACCTGAGTCACTAGATTGAGCTTGTTGTTGCTTGGGATGATATTATTGCTTAAATGGCTGAAAATTGCTTGGACCCGGGTTCATTTATTGATTCCCATACTGAAGGTTTGGGTGATCACGCTAGCTCGGGTTATATGTGCTGGAGTATGGGTTGTAGCCTCTTTGCCCTTTTCCCATAAATCCTCCCACAGCATTCACGTCCATCGAATCTTCTTGGAGACTTGGGCATGCATCGGTAGGGTGCTTGATCAATGAACAAATTTCACATCTCTTGACAGCCTCCCTTTTTCCTATAGCCATTTGACGAACCAAAGAAGTTAAATCATCAATTCATCATTCCAAGGAAGGAATATTTACCTCATTAACTCTTTGTGTTGATTGGCTAAATCGGGTTCCAAATTGCTGAGAATTGGAAGCCATGTTGCTAATCAGATCATGGGCCTCATTCGGTGTCTTATCTACCAACGCTCCACCACTTGCTGCGTCTATCATGCTTCGATCCATAGGTAGAAGACCTTCATAGAAATACTATATAAGCAATTGCTCGCTGATCTGATGATGAGGACAGCTCGCGCATAACTTCTTGAAACGCTCCAAGTATTTGTACAAAGTCTCTCCACTATTCTGCCTTATCCCACAAATTTCCTTTTTGATATTGGCAGCTCGTGAAGCTGGGAAGAATTTCTCTAGGAATTTCTTCTTCATCTCATCCCAAGTGGTGATGCTGCCCGATGGTAGGTAGTAAAGCCAGTCTTGACCATCACCCTTCAAGGAGAAAGGGAAGGCTTGCATCTTTATTTGTTCTTCAGTAACACCATTTAGTTTCATACCTGTGCACACTACGTGAAACTCCTTAAGATGCTTGTACGGATCTTCACCTGCAAGACTATGGAAAACCAGTAAAAGATGTATTAGTCTAGATTTAAGTTCAAAAGTTGCATTTGCATCTAAATTAGGAAAAGTGATGCAGTGAGTTTGCTGATTTAGATCTGGAGCTGCTAGCTCCCTTAGAGTGCGGTTTCTAGCCATGATTTGAGGTGATTTAGGTGCTTGAAGTTCTAGTTCAGTTGCTAGAAAATCAGTTTCAATTTCTGGTTTTGCAAAATTGTCACTAAGCGTGCCCACGCTTAGTCCAGACTGTGCTCCAACAGATGTTTCAGACTGCTGCAATCGTCTCAGTTTTGCTTCTTTCCTCAGTTGCTTGGCAGTCCATTCAATCTCCAGATTGAATTGTAGCTCTTTTTGTCTTGACAGACGAGTGTTGTGCATCAACTGCGAAAGGTTCCCCGGCAACAGCGCCAAAATTTGGTGTGTGCTGTCACTTGCACCCAAATTAAACCAACTATCCACAAAACTATAAATATCGCTAGTGGTAAGTAGGGTCGATCCCACGAGGAACTTTGAGTTGAAAAACACAAAATCTCAATTGAATGTAACAAGGGGGGTTTTTGAGAAGCAATTAAATTAAGAAAACTGAATAAACAAATGAAAACAGGCAGAAAGTATTTAAAAGGAATTCAATAGAAAATGAACCTTGGCTGCCAATCCGTCCGCCATAGGCAATTTCATCCAATCATCGATATCAAACATGGCAAAATGATATTCAAATACTTGTGGCAATAATAAGAGATTATTTGTTTTCTCTTTTTTTTTTTTTTTTGATATCTTAACAAAAACACGTATCTCATTAAGAAGTTAGAAATTAACCTAATCTTGGTACGATCTAAGATTAAATTAAAACCCAGCTTTAAGATCTGAAAACCCACAATCTTAATTCTAAATAGCTAACGCCGCATATTTAGTTTTAAGAAGATTTATTTCCCCAGGATCCCAAAATTCTAATGCCGATATTTTAAAATCCTAGTTGCTACTGTGATCAAAGCTTTCCACAATTACGAATGCAAATATGATCTAACCGGTGATGAGTTTAATGAGAAAATCCAATGTGCACCTTGGTTTCTAATCAACCTAATCACAAATAGAATTGTAGAAAATAAATCAATAAATGAATAACACTTGCCTTCATTAAAATACGTAATCTCATGGGTCAAAGATTGGCCTATGGCTTTTGGTTTTTAGCCAAGAAAATAGGTTTAGCCTCTAATGGCTATTACAATTGCTGAATAAAGAAGAAGGAAGAGAAATCTAAATTCAGTCCCCTCTTCCCTCAAAATAAATCCTATTAATAGGTAAAATAATCCCCCAAAATAACTGATAAAAGATCTGCAAAATATCCCTAAAATCACTCAAAATTTGATTTACAAAATAAAAGGAAAAATGGATATGTTTATAGCTGTAATTTCCTATTTTTGGACTACAGTAATTCCCTAAGCGTGCCCACGGTTAGTCAGGAAATCGGTCCATCAGCTCAGCACAGCACTCCTTTCAGTTTTTTAACTCCCAAATTCAGTATTTTCAGCTCCTTTTTCCACTCTTTTGCTTCCTAAACTGAAATGAATAAAAGGCAAATAATAGCATTAGTTTAGGGTTTATTTACGCTCAAAAAATAGGGAAATTAATGCTAAAAATAATGCTCAATTATAATCCTATCACTTTTACAGGGGCTCCTTCATGTATTCCAACTCTTCTTCCTCTCACACTTTTCTGCTGAGAATTAGCCCCAAGCATCTCATACAAGTCATATGTCTCCTCAGCAGTTTTCTCCCCCATTGCTCCTCCAGCTGCATTGTCAACTATACTTTGGCTCTGATATGTAAGTCCATCATAAGAGAATTGGTTAAGCAGCTGCAGTGGATAGTGATGGTGGGGGCACTAGATTTGCAACATCTTGAACCTCTCCCATGCTTCATGAAAAGGTTCTCCTTCCATTTGTGTGAAGGTTGCAATCTTCGATCTCAGTTCAGCTGTCTTTTGGTGAGAATAGAACTTCCCCATAAATTTGTTGTACACCTCTTCCTAGGTAGTCAAGGAATTGGGAGTAAGTGTCATCAACCATGATTTAGCTGCGTCCTTCAAAGCATAGGGAAAACATCTCATCTGTAGCTGATCTTCAGTCAGACCTTGTAAAGGAAAAGTCTGAATGGTGGCATAGAAATCTCTGATGAAATTCAGGGGGTCTTCATTTGCTACTCCATAGAAGGATGGGAGCACGCTATAATGTATGTTCTTCAGCTCATAATTTCGGGCAGCCGCATCAAGCCTGATACATGATGTCGCAGTGCCTATGATTGGCCGGGCATACTCCTTCATGGTTCGGCGTTCCTGTGCCATTATGTCTTGTTGATCGACTTGTTCTTCTTGTTCTTCTTGATTCACTTTCTCTTCTTGATCAACTTCTTCTTTAATTAGATCTAGCTCTCTTCTTTCTCTGCCAACCCTGTGAATATTATCAACAAAAGGGATAATATCTCCTTCCAGAGATATTCTCCCTTGCATAAAATTTCTGAAAATAAATAAAAGCAAAAACTAGGAACAAAAATAATTACAATGAAACAAACAAATTCGCCTTGCAATTCCCTGGCAATGGCGCCAAAAACTTGTTCGCCAAAAGTGACCCGCAAGTATACAGGGCAATTGTAGTATTTAGGAAACACCCAAGGTGGTATTCTCTCAAGGAATTGCAAATGGAAATTACTTGTTTCTTTGTGAAAGAAAATTAAATATAAAAAGATTTGTTTGATTTTTGAATTTTAAAAGAACAAAAAGCAAAACAATAAATTAAAAGAAAATGCAGATGTAATTAAGTGAAAATTTAATGAATAAAGATAGTCCAGGGTTTGTATACAGTTTATCAATCCTCTATGTTCAAGAATGGTCCCAATTAATTATGCTAAAGCCCTAGTTTCTAATAAATCAACGGATAAAAATTAGTCTATTAGCACTTGCATTCATAGAAATCATTCTATCAGTTCATACATTAAGAACAAGGACTTAATCTTAAAACTTATATTTCTAATTCATTTTAAGATCTTAAAAGAATGAAATTGGGAATTGAACTTCAACTCTCGTTCCTTCGTTCAAAACCTAAGTAAAACAATTGGTAGCTAAGCAATTGTTCTTAAACAATTAGCCAATTCAATTAAGAATAAAGAGAATAATTGATTGGGATTTAATTCAATAAAGAGAATAATTGATTGGGATTTAATTTGATTCCATGTCATGAACACATCATACAAACCCAAGACTAAAATGAAATTAGCTCATGGAAAATAAAGAAATCATCTCATTCTTAATATAATTAACTAAATCCATCAAAACAATACTATTGATTTAATTAACCTAGAATAATTAAATTGGAGAAATAAGAATCAATCCTCACCTTATAACCGAATTGATTAAATTCAATCTCTTGAATTTTCCCAAATAAACTCCCAAGAACAAAATTTGGAAGCCTAATCTCAAAATAAGATCTGGAAAATTTAACTAAGAAAATCAACTGAAGTTTTATGCCAATTACAATTCGTGAATCCAAAACTCCAGACCCCTTACAACCTCTATTTCAGATCTATTTATAACCTCTAAAACAAAAAACCTAAATGGAAAAGGAAACTAAAAATTTGGATCAACATTCCTAAAACTGATCAGATCTTCACGGCGGGCGCTGGGACTGTGCAGCTGGGTGCTGGGGTTGTGCAGCTGGCGAGTTTGGGCTGAAATCTTCATTGGCAGCGGACGCTGGGACTGGGCAGCTGGCGCTGCTGAACATGGCTTGCTGGAGATAGCCCGTTGTGCGTGCTGGATGACCGTCGCGGACACTGCTGGGAGTGCTGCTGCTGCTGCCTGCTGCTTGGCATGCACTCGCCTTTTGGCAGCTGGCGCTGGGGGGCTGGGATACCTAGGCAGTTGCCCTGCATGCACTGGCTAGGCTATATGCGCAATTTTTCAGGCCCGTTGCATATGCTTCTGCCCAAATCTCCTTCTTTTGCTCCATTTAATGCTCAATTCCTGCAAAATGAACTAAAACCTTCCTCAAACTAAAAAAAAAAAAAGTAAAATAACACATTCTAACCTACATAAACATGAATTAATCACAAAAACCTAAATTAACACACAAAAACCATATAAATATGCCACAAATAGTGGTGGTGGGCGTTTTTAGGCATGATAGAGATGAGGTGCCAAAAGTTTTGGGCTAAAGGTAGTGGTAAGCTGAATGTTTTGGGTTTTGAGATAAGTGAGTTGCAAAGGTTTTGGCCTTAAAGTGATGGTTGACCAAATGTCTTGTTCTTAGGAGAGGTGATATGCCAAAAGTTTTAGGCTTAAAGTGATGATGGTGTTAATGGTTTTAGGCTTAAGGGAGGTAATAAGCCAAAAGTCTTGGGCCAAAAAGTGTTTGAGGATTGAAGGTTGATGCTCGACTTAGTTCAAGGCATAACATAGACTCAGGGTTCTCATTCTTATAATATGTATGCATGGTCATGTCATGATGCATGACAAAAAGGTTTTATGGGAATATGAATGAATGTTTCCATTATTATGGTGTGTGAAACCTAGAGTCAATGCTAAGGTGACTACATGCACAAGGGTGAAGGGTGGTTTGATTAAAGGTTCCCATCCTTATCCATATGCGAGACAAGGAGCCTTGCATGGGTCCAATGATACTGATTGCTCATTACACTACTGAAATGATCGAAAATTCATCACGGGGTGGAATGCTATTGCTAACTCCCAACATACTCAAAGAGAGTTGTTAAACCAATGCTACTCGCCATCTAAAAGTTTTCCTAAAGTTAAGGTTAGGCAATAAGTCTTTATTATGCAAAATGATGCATGAAAGTTAAATTATACTTAATGAGCCAAATGAAGATTATTTTTAGAAAAATTTTCCTTAGCCAAATAGTAATCCTCATTTTTACCTTTTATTTTAAAAGGTGGCAACCAATCTTTAGTGGAGTTGCCAATTATGAGATCTTGCCCAAATGCCCCTCACTCACTTGGGGGAAATTTTTACCTTGAAAAAAGGCTAAGTGATTTTTAAGGAGGTCATGGAATGGATTTTGGTGCTTATGATTAAAACCACTATCATTCAGAAAATTGATTTGTGATTTGAAAAATGATTTTGGGAGTCGTCACCCTAATTTATTTTTAAATGGAAAAATTAAAGAAAAACCCAATTTATGACTTCAATTCATTAATTTTGCAATTAACTTACCCAAGGATAAAAATCACTAATTTTCAAACCAAGTTAAGCTCAGAGACTAGGTTTTTGGTTAAATAATTTAAATTTAGCTTCTAAGTTTAATTTGGGTTAAAAATTGTTTGGATGAATTGCGATTATAAGATAATAATTAAAATGCATGAGTATGGCATAGTTATGAAATGTATGAAGAAATTTAAGAAATAAACATCCACAAGCCAAGGAGAGTGTTCCCTTTAGTCCTTATGGATTCTAAGAGAACCACAGAATCACTCATTGACCCCAAAACAATTAAATCAATTAAATACACTAATTACATTAGAAATTAAAAGGAGAAAGGTGATTAATTAGATTTGGATTTGTGATTTTGATTTAAATTTTAAACATGCTTACGTATCCCATTGAATGGGGATCAAAACCCACACAGTTCATTTCATAGTTAAGTGGAGGGGTTTAAGAGTTGATTGAACTGATTGACTTCATTTGGGTTTGTGCGTGAGAGGAGAAGGTTGATACCTTTGCTTTTGTGGATTGGATGGTTTTATTAGACCGAAGTTCCATTTTATCGAGACCGAGTGATTGAATTAATTGAGAGATTATTTAATTAATTAAAATGATTAATTACCTAATTAATGAAATGGATAGATATATTAATTAATTAAAATGATTAATTAATTAATTTGGATGAAGGGTGGATTAAAAAAGGATTAGTTTGATTTTGAAGAAAAGGGATTAATTACTTAATTAATTAATTAAAAAAATTAATTAACTTGATTAAGGTGAGATAATTAATTAATTAAAAAGATTAATTAATTAGTTAATTAAATAGTGTTTGGATGGAGAAGAAGAGAGGAATTAGGGGATAGCTATCAACTCTAACTCCAAGGGTAAAGAGAAATGAGAAATGACTGGGGGGGAGGGGGAGAAGGAGGAGATATTTATAGAAAAAGTGGGTGAGGGTAGTTTAGGAATTGAAAAAGTGAAAAGACCAAAAGGATAGGACTGAAAAAAGGTTAAAAATTGGGTTAAAGGGACAAAATGGATATTTTGGCATAAAAAGGGGACCACAGATGTCACATCCTAATAATTTTGAGCCGCAAATGTCCTAGGGTTTATATCTTGGTACCATATTACAGTTGAATGTCTTTTATTTATGTTTCCATTAATCTTATCATCATTCATATACTACTTGCTTAAATACTAAAACATAATTATAAGATACAATAAATTCATAATGCATAATATTTAGTATTATACTGATACTAAAATCCTTAATAACCATAGAGCTCTAGAATATAAACCTTCAAATTACATAGTCAAACTCGATAATACCAAAACACAATAGAGCAATTCTCAAGCGGAAGAACAAAGCTTGAGATTTCCTTGCTAACTTGACAACTTGGCCTGAAAAATTTAAACAATTAAAGGAATGAGACAGAGCTCAGTGAGCACATAATAACATAATATATAAGAATATATGGAGTATAAATAAAGTAGCTCTTTTATGGTAATAAAGAGATGTTAATCAAGATTATCAATAAGGAATGCTAATCTTTCTTTGGTAACATGAGCAATATCTTTAGTAGAAATTAATCAATTTTTGGAAGCGGTGTGCTTCCCACTTACAAATCAATAAATTAGGTGAGTGGCAGCTAGTGCATTGCTTACTCGAACATATCACATTATGCAAGATTGATTAGGTCTTATAGTTAGGCGTTCCCCCCTAGAGGTTGGGTACTCTCGCCCTACCTACAGACATTTACTAAGTGCACAAGGTTTGATGTATTTGTCACATTCCAACTTTAGAGATATGATGGTCCTAGAACACGGGGAGACATAAGGTCACCCACGCTCGTAGAACCCATTGACACATATACAAATCATGACTAGGATCGTACCAAACCTTGTATAAGAACTCCTTTAAAATATTATATGAAAACCATTAGTTGTGGAAGATAGTAATTAAACACTTCACATATAATCCATTCATAATCCACTCAAAAACCTAAATAAATAACATCTTGACATAATATCAAAAATAAATATTCCCGGAGCATCTAATGACAACCCTTCGTAAAATAGTATTATTAAAGACTCGAACAAAGAGTTCCCCCAAGTGAAGTAGAGTGCTTGAGCTATCACCTTGCCTCCTCATATTGCTCACCTGGAACCATATAAGGAAAGAAAAGGGCGTGAGATAGATGATCTCAATGAGTAAACAATATAACACATACATTAATATATCTTCCTTTAAAGAGGAAACTCATAGTTTATACACAGTTCATGATTTACAATTCATAGGTCAAGTTGCAATTTAGCAAGGGTTCAATTTAACAAGTTGGTAGGAATCACACTTATAACACATTGAGAGTGAAGGTTGTTGCTCTATCACTCGAACACATAGAGGAGAGGTGGCATTAAACCAAATTCCAGCTCCTATCACATTGAAAGTGTGAAGTTGATTAGGCCTCATGGCTAGAACCACCCCTTCTAGCTGAGGTGGATACATAATCCCTATCTATTGGGTTAAGACCATATGCACAGGTTTCGATGATTGCTCGCATCAGCACGAGCATTTCTGGATAAAGGGTTAGAGGTACCATAGCTAGAGCTAATGGTAATCACATATAATAATAACATTTAAGGCAACAATAACATATATCATAATAACAACAATAGTTTAACTTTTGAACAAAAGATACAATGCTAGTGTAGTTCCAGAAAGAATGTAAGTTAGGGTAATAATCATAAAGGTATTATCATTGGATAATCAAAAATGGTTTTGGACCAATTGTCCTTTGGCAACCCAAACTTAACAAGAAAATCATAAAGTTTCATTTTTCAATAGAAAGAACTTGGGTTTCAAGAATGTCAAAGGCATACATAACATAATATCACATATTTGTAACAAAACATAATGTTACTCACGCTTGTAGCATGAATACAATGTTTACTCACCTTGTGGTCCCTTCGCTCCTAGTACATGTAGCCTTTTTGAACCTCTAAAGCTCCTCAAGCTCCTTAAGCTCTAACATAATATTTAATTCAATACGTAGTATTTATTTAATCATGATGCTATCCTATCTCATAACTATCCCATGCACATATAACATTCACATACACTTAGAGTTGCACATATAAGTGCATTTATCATTTGCACATAATAGGTTGACTTTAAAAGTCTTGCACACTTAGCCTTAATAGGCCCATATGAAAACACATTTTAACTCATGTCAATACCTTTCTAAGGTCAACATAATATCATTATCTTAATATCAATTCATTTTAACAATCTTAGTACACTTAACACTTCCATACATGTTAACTTATCAATAGCCTTTCAAGTGTCATGCTTAACTCTTATGACCCATTCATTCGATCAATCTCGTTATCAATTCAAGACCATTAATTCATTATCAAGCCATCATAATATTTATTTCCATATTTTCCATTCACATTCTAATCACAGCATAAGGTTAATATACCTTAAGTATACCAAAGAGCCTCTAGGTTAGTCTATAGTCATCCCTTCAACCAATATGCTATTTAACCATTTATCATGCATACATACATGTCAATAATCATCAAAATACATCACATAAAAATTATAGACATTGGGATAAAAATATCAATGTAGGCCGAATGCCTTATTCAAAGACAAACTTGAATTTTCTTATTCTTTACACTTTCCGTCTATTATAGTAATATGTAAAAACATGGTTTGAACCAAGATTTTTTATGTAATCAAAACAAAAACCTTTTAGAACATAGACATGTAGGAATTGGCTCACATATACATTCATATGCATGAAAATTTCCAACTTTAAGTTTTAGAATGAAAAACCATGAGTTCTCTTGTTTCCGGTACTTTCTGGTCATTATAGCAATAAGTAGACAAATGTTTTAAACCATTATTTTTCATTCAATCACAACAAATATCAATTTAGAACATCAATAGGTACAAATCAGCAGCCATGAATGCTTTTCATACATGAAAATTCCAAATTTAGGGTTTAGGAAGAAAATCATGAGTTTTTAAGCTTTCTGTGCTTTCCGTTCATTACAGCAATATGCAAACACATGATTTAAATTGTTATTTTTCATCCAAATAAAACAAATATCATATTAGAATCCATCCATACACAAATCAGCATCCATATGTATATATAATCATAGAATTTTCTAACTTCTAAGTTTTAGCACAAAAACCTTGAATTTCTTTGTTTTCTGAAACTTTTCGGTCATTACAGTAATGCAGAAATATGATTTAATTCAATATTTTTTTTATCTAAGCACATAAAAAATCAGTTTAGAAATCAATGATACTAAAATTGTCCCCCCTTGATATGGTTTAAGCATAAAAATATCAATTTTGAGTTACGGAATTCACCTTTGGAGAAATCACGTAGAAAGATTTATGTTTTCGGTAGAGAATTAGATTTCTCTTTCAAAAATTCACCCAAACTGACTTAAGTCTGTAAAAATCAGTAAATTTTCATTTCAAATAAATTTTCTCATAATTTAATTCATAGAAATCAGTTACAGAATTGAAAGAGAAGAAAAACTTATGATTATGGTCAAGAAATCGCAAAGTTGAAAGGTGTTTTCTTAATTTCGATAGAGAGAAATGTTTTGAGAGAATTTTTCAGTCAAAATATAGAAAAATAGAGTGGTTATTGCTGGAACATTAGGGCTGGTCGAAAATTTGATGTTTAAAGGTAGGGTTTTGGGCAATTTCCACTAATACCCTTAATGAGCTAGGTTAGGAGGGTTTTTGGGTAGTGAGCTTTTAGGTATTTGGGCTTTTTATTTAAATTAGGGGCTGATTATGGATAATTAAAATAAAAATATTTTTCTTATTATTTTCATTAAAATTTCCCCCAAAAATATTTATTTAAAAATTGTTTTAAAAATACTCATAAAATTATTTTATGCTTAAAAATTGTCATTGTGCATGAAAATTCATTTAATTTAAATAAATTATTTTATGCTAATGTATTTCATGTAAATCATTTATTTCACAATAATAACTCATATTATACATATTAAAATTAATTTAACATGTCACATACTCATCAAACACATAGAATATAGTTTCCCATAACGGCACACACTTAGTCTTAATAGTTTTAAGTCAAGCATATTGTCACAAAAAATTTCTAGGGTAGGTGTGGGTTGTTACAGTATTACCCTGCATCAGAAGGGAATTTATGCTTTATTTCGATGTTAATGGGAAGAGCACATATACAACCAATGAAGGAATTCAGTGGAACAAATAACAATGAATAGATGGATTCTTATTAATGGTTATATTATCAACTCGACATGAAGTTGGCTCATGATGACAGAATGCCATAAAGGAAGACAATAATGTTCAGTGGCTCAATAATCAACAAGGCAATTCATATGCTCAATATGGAAATGTGATACATTTCAATAGAAGATGATTCAAAAAATGGTTACTCATTTATGGCACAATCATATTACGTCATTAAGTATTCACCTTGAACTCCTTTGCTCGTAATAGCATTTAACACAAGTTAAAGTGAGGCTTCTCGATATTTTCAACAATATCCTTGCCTTTATCATTAGGTTCTATAATCACATAATTTGAATTCACATTGATTAATATTTACTGTCATTACTTAGAATATATCTTGCTCCCTTTAACCCCTTACTATTCTTAATTTTAATTACTTTTCAAAAAGCTTTCTTAATTCCATATATACATTTTGTATATACACATTGTATAATTTGTGATTCTTTCCTCACCCATTTTCATTAGTGGGCTGAATGGGCCTATAAAGAATTTTGGTTTCTTTCCTCTTAGATTTTCACAATTTAGCTTTACATTATTTAATCAATATTTAATCAAATAATTTTTAATTTTTTATAATTTCAAATTCAATTTACATATACTTTCATATATTGCACATTAACCAAGTTTGATCGTACATCACTATTTCTACAATTTTTTATGTTATACTACTCCAAATGAGTAGATTCTTTTTGCATTTTATATTAAATATATTAATATATAACATATCAAAAATTGGGCTTAATTTTTAGACTATAAAATTTATAGTAAATTTTTAAATTTTGTCCTAACTCTATATAAGGACAACCTGATCATATTCCATATTCATAGTTCTATCTTAAAATATGTTTATCCAATTGAAAAATTGATTTACAACATCATATATAACACATAAATCAATATTTCTTATATTTTACACTTTATTTAATTTTGCATCTAAGGTCTTCAAAATAATTTAACAATCTCATATTGCCAGTCTTATAGACAATTTGAGCAGTTCACACTAAACCAATCAATTACTGTACCAGACATTATCTTTTTAATTTGAAATTTTTACGAGACCTAAATAACATATATATGGATTATAGCACCAAATTTGGTGCATAATAAAGCTCATTTTCCCCTTCACTTAAATCAATCATAGTAGCCTATTCAATTCTACTCTAATTTATACTGCTTTCTGGCAGCTTGTACTTTCATTCAGTTTGATAGACCAAATGATCACAAAATGATTTGACATTTTTGTAATATATTTGACACAAATCTATAACATTCATGTTTTGCACTTCTCCAAATTCCTTCTCTAAAATTTTAGAATAATAGGTACTATTTATGTTCTATATTCTTCTTTTCTTCAATCTCATAGCTATTCATACTTTAATCATCCCACAACTATGAACATGAATTATACACTTATATGTATCATATAACTTAATTTTTCATATTCCCAATTTATCTCATAAACCCTATAAATTTGGGAAAACCATCATTTTCTTACTTAAACTTTAAATTGATCATAGACTCATCAAATTGATGCTTAAACAATCAATATCCATCAATCAATTGAAACTAAATCACTTTAACTCATAAAACCCTAATTTTCCAACTTAAGGAAAATTTGGGGGAAAATCTATATTTTCTTGACCAATTGTCAAATTGATCATTGAATTATAAAATTAGCATGTTAAGGAGTCTATATCATCAATCAAACATGAAAAACAATCATTAAAACTTGAACTTCCTCTTTTAACCTAGGTTATACCTTCAAAAATTCAAGTTTTGAAATAAGCTTATATAATTTATTTTGACACTTCCAAACCATTATTCTCTACCCAAAATAACCTTAGATACCATTAAATAAATTTTTTCAAGAATTCAAATTTTAGGCCGAACCATGCTTTTAGGTTCACTTAGATGAGTTTTATACTTTCCTTATTTATTTTCACATGTTAAACCCTTAGTTCTTAAGCTTAAAACTCATATTTCATCAAATAACATATAAAACAAACATTCTCTAGTTTCACTTTCCTTTGGCTAATCCATATAGATAAAGAAAAAGAAGAGTTTTTGCAACTATAACTCCAAAATCATGCTTAGTACAAGGTAAGGAGAAGATGAGCATGATTTCTCACCTTGGGAAGCTTTGATTTTGAGTATCTATAATGATGATAGTTTGGAGGGGTTTGTCTTTGGTAAGAGTTGTGCTTTTGATGTAGAGTTTGCAAAAATGGTGAGAAATGAGCATCTTTTCCATATATATGTATAAGAAAATGGATGGTGGTGATTTAATCACACTTTTTCAATGGCTAAGATTTAATAAAGATGGATGACCATGATTTAATCAATTTGGATGGCTAGAATCTCATTTAGATGGGTGATGATCATCATATGTAATAATGGTGTGTATGTAGTAAAAATGAATGTAGACTTGATGTAAGAAAAGTGAAGACTTTAATTTGACAAAGGAATTGACTTAGTAAAAAATAGTGGTTTCCAAGTCAAATTTGATGGCCATGATTTCATCACATTGAATGGCTAGGATTACATCTAAATAGATGGTGATAATAGAGTGTTAAAAGCAAAATTAAATTGGTAATTTGGTGTAGAAAAGGTAGAAGTCTATTTGAATAAGTAATTTGACTTAGTAAAAATTGGTGGCTATCTAGCAAAAAAATTTGACCATTCCTTCCATCTATTATAGTTTAACTTAGATAATTATTTTAACCCTTGGTTAAGTCTAGTTTTACTCTAAATTAGGCCTTAATAGGCCGACCATACATAGGCTTGGGCTTTAAGCCCTAAAGGTTCATTAACAATCCATATATACACATTTATATACTCAGTATTTTCTTTTAAATTTCTTTCTTTTCTTTCACTTTAGCATATTGATTTCTTCTCTTTAATATTACTATATACCCTACACATTATCATAATAGCTTTATTCAATTCATTAATAAACACGTATACACTTTAATATTGCATATTAAACAAATAAGTCAATTAACATCAATAAAGTTTTTTTGGGTACAATTTAAATTTCACTATCATAATACCATTAGAATCAATTTCTATGGCATCATTATTAATCCTAATAAGTTAAAAAAAAAACCTTGGGTATTAAATTCTACCCCCCTTTTAAAAAAATTCATCCTCGAATTTTTAATAAAACTTATCCATTTCCATTGGGACATTTACAGGCACATTCGGACCATCTCGCTTTTGCTCTAATATTAATCATGTCCTTTAGCATTAATATAGTACTTAAATTTTACATGTCATATAAACTAAACTTAGTATAGTTACTAATATGAAGTTGGAATATTACATTCTTCTCCTCTTATTAAAAGTTCATCCTCGAATTTTTCTCACACATTATATGTAGCAACTTATTTGTCTATTTTCAATAATTATATAATCTATAAACTCTTGTCACTTTAATCTCAATTAGTTGATGTCATTTCTAATAGACCATTCAAAATTAACTAATTTATCCTTACGTCACTTTAATCTTTGTCAATAATATCAAATAATGCTATCACATAGAAATTCTCATAATATTCTCACATGTATTTGTGGTATACTCATTTACATATGCTCATATACATATAACTCCAACATATTTAATTCTATATCAATTGCACATACTCATCTCCAATTATTCCTTATTGTTTCTACTACATATACTATATATATATTTCTTCGCTTATGACTTATTAATTCATACTATTTTCACTTCTCATAACTATAAATATATGCAAGTAATCATATACTATCATGTAACATTTCCATTCTTAAATAATAATCCTTTAACAATATACTGTTAATATAATATCTTCAACTTCTAATGTCACCCCAAATCAATTATAAATATAAATATATCTTGTTTAGATAGTCATGAGCACTGACATCAAAGGTTAATAATTGAATCATAACTCTCATCTCATCAATTATCCATGAATACTTTTATATAATCAATAATTTCTTAATCCTTAATGATCCTCAATTGAATAATTCTATGATTACAGTATCTATACAATCATATTTTACTCCAATCCTATCTCATACTTTAAACATCAGTTCACTAGTAACAATTCACACATTTTTATTCCATGATTCATATTCAATTGATATGTCGAACCAACAGTCATATTATTAACTTTATTATCTTACCATCATCCTAATAACTCCAAGGTATAATTTTAACTATTTCA
Source organism: Reutealis trisperma (assembly GCA_947687605.1). NCBI lineage: Eukaryota > Viridiplantae > Streptophyta > Magnoliopsida > Malpighiales > Euphorbiaceae > Reutealis > Reutealis trisperma. The sequence continues at coordinate 43,757 of CANTUT010001979.1, forward strand.
AAATCATAAAATATACTTTTATCATTAATATATCAATATTATAAAATTTTCAATTACTAAAATGTAATGATCCATCAATATGATTTATCTCTTCATTCCTCAAATACTACTCATCAGCATTCCACAATTCTTATTCCCCTTTAACATTACATCATCCATTTTCATATAACTTCGCTCTAATCATACTCATTTATGTGTACCCACACACTTATACTTATATAAATTCAATTATACATATCCATCTTTATTACTTCATATCGATACTACATATAGATATTACTTAGAACACATTTTAGATTTTTGACACACATATTTATTTATGCTTATATATTTTTATAATTAAAATATATACAACATCTATAATATTATTCAATGTTTCAATCTTAGTACATAACTAGTACCCTTCTTGATGGCATCCCACACTAGTCTCTCTCTCTCTCTCTCTCTCTCTCTCTCTCTCTCTTTTTTTACAATCATAACATAATCAAGCAAACAAATAAACAATTATATAGGAGGAATCAATATATATAAGTAATGCAGAACTAATTTCATGGTAGATTACAATGACAAGAAGATTTTCTATGCTCTATAGTATTACTTATGTTATATCCTTATACATCATATAACACTAGTCTAGACTTTTGCTCTGATACCACATTTGTCACGACCCAATAATTTTGAGCTGCAAAGGTCCTAGGGCATTGGAAGATGTAAGGTCACCTAAACTCATAGAACCCATTTAGCTTCACATTAATATGACATATGCCAAGATTCAAACCTGTGTTACCTTATCATTCTATCATTTACCATTTACTATGTCATTTTAAAATCTTGTACACATTATTCATTTATTAGTAATATTAATTATACTTGTGCATCATTTACCAATTTCTTTATTAATACATATATCATTTTCATTTATATCTTGGTACCATATTACAATCGAAGTCTTTTATTTATGTTTTCATTAATCTTATCATCATTTATATACTACTTGCTTAAATACTAAAACATAATTATAAGATACGATAAATTCACAATGCATAATATTTAGTATTATACTGATACTAAAATCCTCGATAACCATGGAGCTCTAAACATAAACCTTCAAATTACAGAGTCAAACTCGATAATACTAAAACACGATAGAGCAATTCTCAAACAGAAGAACAAAGCTTGAGATTTCCTTGCTAACTCGACAACTTGGCCTGAAAAATTTAAATAACTAAAGGAATGAGACAGAGCTCAGTGAGTACATAATAATATAATATATAAGAATATATGGAGTACAAATAAAGTAGCTCTTTTATGGTAATAAAGAGATGTTAATCAAGATTGTCAATAAGGAATGCTAATCTTTCTTTGGTAACATGAGCAATATCTTTAGCAGAAATTAATAAATTTTCGGAAGCGGTGTGCATCCCACTTATAAATCAATAAATCAGGCGAGTGGCGGCTAGTGTGTTGCTCACTCAAACATATCACATTACACAAGACTGATTAGATCTTATAGCTAGGCGTTCCCCCCAGCAAAGGTTGGGTACTCTCACCCTACCCGTAGGTGTTTACTAAGTGCACAAGGTTTAATGTATTACCCCGTATCAGAAGGGAATTTGTGCTTTATTTTGATGTCAATGGGAAGAGCACATATATAACCAATAAAGGAATTTAGTGGAACAAATAACAATGAATAGATTGATTCTTATTAATGGTCATATTATAAATTGGATATGAAGTTGGCTCATGATGGCTGAATGCTATAAAGGAAGACAATAATATTCAGTGGCTCAATAATCAACAAGGCAATTCATATGCTCAATATGAAAATGTGATACATTTTCATAGAAGATGATTCAAAAAATTGTTACTCATTTAAGGCATAAATCATATTACATTATTAAGTATTCACCTTAAACTCCTTAGCTCCTAATAGCATTTAACACAAGTTAAAGTGAGGCTTCTCAATATCTTCAACAATATCCTTACCTTTATCATTAGGTTCTACAATCACTTAATTTAAATTCACATTGATCAATATTTACTGTCATTACTTAGTTGGAATATATCTTACTCCCATTAACCCCTTACCATTCTTAATTTTAATTACTTTTCAAAAAGCTTTCTTAGTTCCATATATACATTTTGTATATTCATATTGCATAATTTGTGATTCTTTCATCATCCATTTTCATTGGTGAGCCGAATGGGCCTATAAAGAATTTTGGTTTCTTTCCTCTTAATGATTTATAATGTCATATATAACATATAAATCAACATTTCTTATGTTTTACACTTTATTTAATTTTGCATCTAAGGTCTTCAAAATAATTTAACAATCTCAAACTATTATTCTTCTAGACAGTTTGAGTAGTCCAAACTAAACCTTAATTACCATACCAGACATTATCTTTTTAATCTAAAATTTTTAGGAGACCTAAATAACATATATATAGATCATAAAACCAAATTTGGTGCATAATAAAGCTCATTTTCCCCTTCACTTGAATCAATCATAGTAGCCTATTCAATTTTGCTATAATATATACTGCTTTCTGGTAGCTTGTACTTTTCATTTTAGTTTGACATACTAAATGATCACAAAATAATTTGAAATTTTTGTAATATATATATGACACATAAATCTACAACTTTCATATTTTGCACTTCTCTAAATTCCTTCTCTAAAATTTCAAAATAATAGGTACTATTTCTGTTCTATATTCTTCTTTTCTTAAATCTCATAACTATTCATACTTATCATCCCACAACTATGAACACGAATTATACACTTAATATGTATCATATAACTTAATTTTTCATATTCCCAGTTTATCTCATAAACCTTATAAATTTGGGAAAACTATCAATTTCTTACTTAAACTTCAAATTGATCATAGACTCATCAAATTAATGCTTAAACAATCAATATCCATCAATCAATTGAAATTAAATCACTTTAACTCATAAAACCCTAATTTTCAAACTTAGGGCAAATTTGGGGGAAAATCTATATTTTCTTAACCAATTCTCAAATTGATCATTGAATTATAAAATTAACATGTTAAGGAGTCTATATCATCAATCAAACATGAAAAACAATCATTAAAACTTTAACTTTCCCTTTTAATTTAGGTTATACCTTCAAAAATTCAAGTTTCCAAATAGGCTTATATAATTCATTTTGACATTTCAAAACCATTATTCTCCACCCAAAATAATCTTAGATACAATTGAATAAATTTTTGAATACTGCCTTCAAGAATTCAAATTTTATGCCGAACCATCTTTTAGGTGCACTTAGATAAGTTTCATACTTTTCTTATTTATTTTCACATGTTAAACCCTTAGTTCTCTGGTGTAAAACTCATATTTTATCAAATAACATATAAAACAAATATTCTCTGGTTTCACTTCCCTTTGGCTGATCCATATAGATGAAAGAAAAGAAGAGTTTTTGCAACTATAACTCTAAAATCATGCCTAGAACAAAGAAAGGAGAAGATGAGCATAATTTATTACCTTGGGAAGCTTTGATTTTGAGTTTCTATGATGATGATAGTGTGGAGGGATTTTTCTTTGGTAGAAGTTGTGTTTTTGATATAGAGTTTGCAAAAATGGTGAGAGATGAGCATCTTTTCCATATATATGTATAAGAAAATGGATGGTGGTGATTTAATCACATTTTTTCAATGGCTAAGATTTAATAAAGATGGATGGCTATAATTTAATCAATTTGTATGGCTAGAATCTCATCTAGATGGGTGATGATCATCATATGTAATAATGATGTGTATTTAGTAAAAATGAATGTAGACTTGATGTTGGAAAAGTGAAGACTTTAATTTGACTAAGGAATTGACTTAGTAAAAAATGGTGGTTTCCAAGTCAAATTTGATGGCTATAATTTCATCACATTGAATGGCTAGGATTACATCTAAATAGATAGTGATAATAAAGTGCAAGAAGTAAAATTAAATTGGTAATTTGGTGTAGAAAAGGTAGAAGTCTATTTGAATAAGTAATTTGACTTAGAAAAAATGGTGGCTATCTAGCAAAAAAATTTGACCATTCCTTCCATCTACCATAGTTTAACTTAGTAATTATTTTAACCCTTGGTTAAGTCTAGTTTCACTCCAAATTGGGCTAATGGGCTGACCACACATAGGCTTGGGCTTTAAGCCCCAATGGTTAATTAACAATCCATATGTACACATTTACATACTTAGTATTTTCTTTTAACTTTCTTTCTTTTTTTTTCACCTTAGCATATTGATTTCTTCTCTTTATTATTACTATATACCCTACACATTATCATAATAGCTTTATTCAATTCATTAATGGACACATATACACTTTAATATTGCATATTAAGCAAATAAGTGAATTAACATTAATAAAGTTCTTTTTGGTACAATTTAAATTTCACTATCATAATACCATTAGAATCAATTTCTATGGCATCATTATTAATCCTAATGAGTTCAAAAAAAAAAAATTAGGTATTACAATAGGTATGGATCTGTGCAGAAACTGGTACGGATCAGTGCTAGTGCCTACGCAGAGCAGGCTTTGTTTTTTTTTAAGATATTGGTTATTTGTTTGGGGTTTAAAAAATCTAGATGTCCATAGCAATATAATTAAAGGATAAAAAATTTTCTTTTGGGGCCAAAATTGAGGTGTCTTAATTTGTGTTTAGTATTAAATCTCTCAACTGTTTGTTGCCCAAAGATTTCCTTAAAATTAAGAAGTCCTTAGATACCTTAATATATTTTAGTTGATTTAGTTGACATTGAACACCTATTAACAATAGCCCTCTTTAGCTCCATTCTAGTCATTGATGGTTCCCATTTGAAGATGGGTTGTATTTTCCATTCCACTCCTTATAAAGGACAAACCTTTTACCCAATTGGATGAAAGGGGATTATAAACTATAGGTAACTTTTCACCCTTGTCTCTTCTCTATTCTCCTATCCATCTACTTTTTTTTTTTTTTTTATGTTTTATGTTTCTACTATTTAACTATGCTAGTTGATCTAATTTAAAGATTATATGTAAAGAACTTGATCAATGACAAGCACTTTTATCAATTTCAATGGTATAAAGTGATTTCTCTAAGTTTAAATCAATTTATCTCACTTATAATATTTTTAATTGTACTTTTCTTAAAATATCTATTCAATATAGTAACATAATCTACATAAGACCTGTGATAGACAAGAAGTCAAATTTTGATCACTAGGACAACTAAAACTTATCTAGGTGACTATCTGAACACTATCTCACTTTAGTATTCTAATTCATTGTACTTTTTCAATTTCTTAAGTGTGTCTATCTTTATTCTTAATTTCTAAATATTTTTTTTGCACTTGAGAAATTCATTTGAGAATTAGTGGTGTTTTGGTGAAAATTTGAAAGAATTTCAAAAAAATTCCAATTCAGCTCCCTTTTAGAGTATAAAAGCCTAACTCACAAGAGTGTTGAGTATAAAAGCCTAACTCATAGGAGTGTTCACAATGTGTAATGAACATGACTTTTCTTTCTATCTAAAATTCTTGGAATTCAATTGATTATAATATTTATTCAAAATATGTAGTGTGCATTACCCTCATATATATTAATATAGTGGAGAGAAAATCTCAAAATAGGTTGCTTTGAGCACTAAATATAGGCAAGAGGGTCAAAGTAGTATAAATCGCTATATTATTTTCTCTTCTCTATTCTCTTACCCATCTACTTTCATCATGTTTTATGTTTCTTGTAGTTGACTATGCTACTTGATCTAATATAAAGATTATTTATAAAGAACTTGATCAATGACATGCACTTTTATCAATTTCAATGATGTAAAGTCATTTATCTAAGTTCAAATCAATTTATCTCATTTATAATATTTTTAATTTTACCCTTATTAAAATTAGTTGTCTAGACCTCTATAGACAAGAAGTCTAATTTCGATCACTAGGACAATTGAAACTCATCTAGATTATTATCTGAACACTATCTCGCTTTAGTATTCTAATTTGATATACCCTTTCAATTTCTTAAGTGTGTCCATCTCTATTATTAATTTCTAAATGTTTATTTTGCACTTAAGAAGTACATTTGTGGATTAGTGGTGTTTTGGTGAAAATTCGAAAGAATTTCAAAAGAAGTTTAACTCACCCCCTTTTAGACTATAAAAGCCTAACTCATAAGAGTCTTCACAATGTATAATGAACTTGACTTTGCTTTTTGTGTAAAATTCTTGGAATTCAATTGATTATAACATTCATCAAGAATATGTAACGTACATTACCCTACATATCAACAATCACTTGGCAATAAGTTTTGTTAAATGTGTTAAAGAATGAAATAAAGTTTTGGACATCATCAAAACACCTATGGAGACAACACTAGTATATAATGTTCTTTATATAAGTCACATACAATTTTATAATATAAATATGTAGAAGTGAAGTAAAAGAAGAAGAGACTATCTTTCTAACTTATTTTCACTTAAGGCATTTTTGCTTCTTCTCTCTAACTTCTTTTGTTGTGACTCTAAGAAAAGTATTGATTCTCTACATTCTCCACTAAACTCTTCTTGTACAAGATGAGTTAATAGTATGAATGCTTATACTTAGGGTTGTAAATGAGCCAAGCCGTTTGTGAGCGGCTTGGTATTCATTTGATAAAAGCTCGTTCGCATTCGATTCATTTTATAAATGAGCCAAGCTTGATCCTTGATTCAATGCTCAATTAATAAATGAGCCGAGTTTGAGCAAAGCTAAATTCAGCTCTATTAGACTCACGAACAGCTTGATTGTAAACTCATGAATAGACTTGCAAACAGCTCGATTAATAGGCTCATGAATAAGTTCATTTATAATGTATTAATTTATACATTTATGATTATATTTTGTAATTATATAATTAATATAATATAAACATACAATTAGTTTCACTAATATTATATTATAATTTATCAAATAGTTAAAAAGTTTAGTTTTCAAAAAAAAAAAATAATAAAAGAGTTTATATTATTATTATTATTAGCTTAACAATTTTGACATTTTAAAAAAATATTTTAGGTATTCAATTTAACTACAATATATATACTCTTAATTTTTTTGGAAGAAGTAATGCTCAATTTTATGATTATATTTTTTTATTAATTAGATGCTTTTAATTTTATGTTAGTTTTAACTATTTGTTGTTATATCTATTTTATTAAAAATAAATTCTAATCAGCCATAAATGAGTTATAAATGAGCTTGACCTTGAACCAAACTTGATTATATTTATAAAAGAAACTTTTGATGAGTTGAGCTCGAGCTTAGCTCGAATTATTTGAATAGTAAAGGAGCCAAAATTGAACATCATTTTTAAACTTATTTCAAACTCGAGCTTGAACTTGAGTGCAAAAAAATTAGTCATGCCAAACTTGAGCAAGCTAAAACTCTCAGCTTGGGTCATTTGCAAATATACTTATATTAATAATAGGTGTCCCATTAATTTCATGTTAGTGGATTGATTAAGCCTAAGCTTAACATGTGTCTAGACACATGTTATAGCTAAGTTTATATATATCTTTTGCTTAAGATTAAGGCCAAAATGTCTTTAGCTTAAGCTTAAGACAACACTTGTCTTAAGTCAGAGAGAGAATAAGTGATTATTAAATAATCACTTCACCTACCAAAAATCCTAAAATTATTTAGGGTTTAGGGGTTTTAAATCCCTAAATTAGTTTAGGGTTTGTGATTATTAATCCCTAAATCCCACTTTTACCTTTTAACACCAAATAACACTAGTCTTTCAATTAAGTCCAATTCATCTCTAATATCTTATATAATTAGGACTAAATTGATAAATCCTACTTTAATGGATTCAGCTTCAAGTCAAGCTTGGGACCATACAATCTTAATTACAAGTTATATCCTATTATCTTAATTAATCAATTAAACATTTAATCATCAATTAATATAATTTATGCTTAATTGATTAGTACCCTTTTGTGTGTGACTTTCTAAGTTTATGTCTAATTAGCAATAGAATATTATTTATTACTATATATAAACATATCTTTTCCACTAAAAAAGAATCCATATTTCTTTTAGTTCATATAAGTGATGAGTGACCCCCTAGCATTAGATATTGAGATTACTAAATTAGCAATGAATGTAATGAATATGAGTTGATGTTGCTTCATATGCATGCTCATTTTCAACAAGAGACTACAACTTCATCTCTCGTCCCATTGTTAACAGATCTACTTTCCATTGTTATTAACATTTGATGTAACTTTGGTTATAATCACCATGCACTAAAATCTCTTTATCTAAAGATCTTGATATCGGTTAGGGTTATAGAAATATCAAACCCTATTTTACCTCAATCATATGACTCATCTTAGTTATAGTTGTCAATTAGTTAGATACCAACTAAGAATACTTCCTAGTGGCTCTAGTCTACTCTAACCATGGATTTAACATCAAGAACAATCTAGATAGCATAAGATCTTATCCTCATTTACTTAAGGTGACAGATCCCTTCTCCATAGATCACCTATTTCTATATACAACTAACTATAGCCATCATATGTCGTATGTACCTTTGTATGGTTAGTATATGCATATTAGTAATAATAAATTATAACTACCTATATACAAGATAACCATATCACCTTGGGTCTAGGGATTATATTCACCATTATAATCTAGATAATTACATATTGATAATCATTACAACCTTATGTGTTATCATCTAATGCCACTCTTCTACCCATTTATTTCATAAGTGTCCATGTATATGTTTTAGTATCATAAGTCAAATGGCATGGATTCACCACTTCTTTTAATGGTATTCTAGACTAATGTGGTTTAAGCAAAAATCCTGCAACCATGAACAAATTTAAAGCACTTGTACCATATTAAATTATCACTCATATTCTTAACATTTAAGAATAGTTTATCTAATAAAAGACTTAAAGACTATATTCCAAGTAACTAACAAGTTTCATACATAGAGAATATATTTTATTGCCATTTAGAGATTTCGTATGTACGAATATATTTATTGCCATTTAGAGATTAATATTTACAAATACATCTTATTAGTATGGCTCTTGGGTAGACTATCCTAACAGAGCAAAGCATTTATTTTGATTTTTAATTCTTTAGTTTTCAGTTTAGTTTTTTTTTTTGTATATAAAAGATGGGTAAATTACTATGTAGGTCACTAAACTATAAGGGTCACCAACATTTTTTTTGTCTCAGATATGTCATTAACCTTTTAAAATTGTACCAATATATGATCACCTGGCCAGACTAGAGATAAATTCCAATTGGTATGCTAACTTTTCATAAATTCTAATTGGTATGCTAACTTTTCATGCCATGCCATGCCAACAAATTAGATAGATTAGCATGACACATCATCACTACAATAGTGCCACATCACTTATTATTGCCTCATCAGATACCATATCATTTATGTACTATGGACATCTCTAAACTATAAATATTGTATCAAATTGGTCACTAGCATTTATAGTAGAAATAAGAATCCTTTTATAATTACTATTCGGGGGTCAAAACATAATTTCAATTTCTTAAAACTATACCATTTTAGTTATAGTTTTATTCTCCCTTTTAATCCTAAGTATATATTCATCTTTAACTTCATTTTCATTCATTTTAAGTATAGAGAAATCTTTAGAGAGAAGAAGAGAGAGAGAGCAAAGAGGTAGAGGTGAGGAGAGGTGGCAAAGGAACTTCCACCATGCATAGACATCCACCAGGTTTAGATATTTATTTATTTAGTAATATCGAGTGATTTGGGTGTTGTGATGGCTAGAGGAGTTGAATAAGTAACTGTGGTGGCTATTTGTTTGGTCCAATCTAGATGAGTCAATTTGATCAACGTTGGATATACAAATCTATGATTATGTTTTTCTTTCTATAGAACTCTTCAATTAAATTTTCCAACTTCTATGTAAATTTCTAATTCATTATTTGGATTTGTTTGAGTCTTCAGGGGGATGAAATAGTTATATGAAAAATCACACAGTGGACTATGGTGATAGACAAGTATTACAAAGAAGGTAGATGGCTCAAGTAAAGAAGTTCTATATTTTTTTGGGCTTGTATGTAATTTGCTAAGGATTACTTTATAGCTAAATTTCTTATTTAGGGACTGAAACATAATTGTTAGTTTTTAATAAGTCTTAATAATTTTATTATTTATTTTTTGCCTAGATTTAGTTTGTAAAATCATTTATTTAATTTATTGCCCTTGTGAGTGTGAAATGACATATGTATGTATAAGTATATGTATATACATATGTATATAAGGGAGAATAAAACTAAAAATAAAATGGTATAGTCTTAAGAAATTAAAATTATGCTTTGACCTCTGAATAGCAATTACAAAATGATCTCTATTTCTATTATAAAGATTAGTGACTAATTTGATACAACGCTCATAGTTTAGTAACCTCTCTAGTATTTAAGTGATTCAGCATTTGATGATGCAATAATATGTGACATGGTGCTGATGTGATGATGATGTGTTATGTTAACCTATCTAATATACTAACATGGCATGAATTGTTAGCATACTGGTTGAAATTTATTTTTGATATATTGGTACAATTTTTTAAGGTTAGTGACATCTTAGACGAAAAATGGTTAGTGATCAATTTGATATAGTCTCTATAGTTTAGTAACCTCTCTAGCAATTTACCCATAAAAAAAATCAATTATTTCACTTAATCCATAGACTAATATTTATTTTTTAAAAAATCTATTTTATTAATTTTATGTGAAATATGTTTTAATTTAATTTTGTCTTATAAGGCTCATTTATATGGAGGATCATAGCATGTTGGTTTTAAAGAATTTTGTACAAATGACTTGCACTAAAAATAAAGAAGCAAGAAATTTAAAGTGACATTTGATTTTTGCAAATGGATATATTGGCAAATAAAGTTCTTTTCTTAATTAATTTCATGAATTAAATTAAAGGTGCTAAGTGATCATATTGTGGTTTAGTTAATCTATTTAGATCACTAGACTTCTTGTTCTTGTGGGAGTGAAATAAAGAATGTTTACAAAAAGATTATAAAAATATAAATTTAATTTTTAATATATAGTGGCCTCTCTTGTCTTATGATAAGTTTCTGTTTGTCATGTCTTGTGACAAGTTCTTGGTTTCATTCGTTTCTAGTCCTTATTTCTTTCATCATCTTTACTTTGTCTTTTTAGATTATTTCCAATTAGTATGGATACTAATAACTCACTAGTATAGAGTTTAGAAGATATGTATGCAAAGGTTTCTATACTAGATGAGGAAGAAAATGGAGTGGAGGTGAATGGTTCTGATGTGGGGAATTTGGGTATAGGTCCTAGGTTATGCTTGGTTGGGCATTTTTTAACTGACAAACATATCAATTTGTAGCCATGCAAAATACCATGGCTATGATTTGGCATCTAGTAAAAGGGGCTTATATTAAGGAATTGAGACCAACGCTATTCTCATTTCAATTCTTTCATGAATTGGATATTCAGAAAGCTCTTAATCAAGGACCCGTAGACTTTTTATCAGCACCTATTAGTGCTAAAAAGGCTAGAGATGAATGAACAGCCTATGAAAGCACCTTTGTTCCTTATTAATATATGGGTATAGGTTTTTGACCTTCTTATTTGTTTTATGTCTAATAAAATTAGAGTTATGGTTAGAAATTTCATTGGCAATTTTTGGATTTGGACCTAAACAACTTCACTAGTTTCTGACATAGTTACATACTCATCAAAGTCTCTATGGATGTGCGTTCTCCTATAAAATGCCATATGAAAATGAAAAAATAATGGGGAGAATGGTTTTAGGTAAATTTTGAGTAGAAGTTGCTCACTTTTTATTTCTTTTACTGTATTATAGGACATTGAGACAAGTTATGTGAGAAGCCCAATACTAATCCAGTTGATAGGAAGGACTATCTTTATTATCCTTGGCTTAGAGCTAATTCAAAGAAAGGGGTGTTTTTGACTGGTGAAAAATGGTGAAGAATAACCATAGGAGCAAAGATTATAGGTTTGAACTTGGCCCATGATGAAAAAATGGTTGTTGATGATAATGACCAAATAGGTAATGGTGCTGATTTAAGAAAGCTTCAGAATAATGGCATGAATGTTGGCACAAATAGTGCTGAGAGTAGTAATTTCCAAAGATTAGGGATTTATCATAATTTCAAGCTATGAATGGAAGTAATAAGGAAAGTGAAGTGGGAATGCAAGATTTGAATGATCCTGGTCAAATTGAGGGAGTCATTATTATGGATGCCAAATGACATTGATGTGAAGGGGATAAGATTTCTAAAGGGATTAGGCTTTTAGGGGGATTGGCCTAATAAAGATGTGTGAATAGGCTTTAAAAAATGGGTTAAAGGTAGGTTCTGATATCAAGACTCACCCATCATAATGTCACGACCCGATTCCAAAGTCGTGATGGTTCTAAGGCACAGGTAGGCGTAAGGCCACCGAAAACCCATAAAACTCATTCTTACTACAAATTCAATCCTTTATCAAGCATTCCAAACCATAAAATTACATACAATTATTGCTCATGATCAGAACCTAAAGTATACATCTCACTTAACATTAACATTCATGAACATATAACTTATATCAATTTATGACTTCCAATGGCTATAGAGCAGGTAATATTATAGACATTTACATTATACTTTTTGATGAAGAAGCCTACTATATACTTTCATCTTTATCTTCTATATTCGTCAATCCATAACCTGTATCTGAGCATACCCCCAAGGTATTATAGTTCTTCTTAGGTAAGACATTGATAATATGTCAATATATAAAATCTATCAATTAAGTCACCTATGCACATAATTTAATGAAATTTCTCCCATTAGTGGTTTCTGACTCGGTAGGCAACAATAAAAAATTTCAGCCCGAATGGCCTTTCATTAGCAATTAAGCAATTATAAATTTCAATAAGTTCAATGGTAATGTTTAACAATAATAGAGCAATAGTAATAACAATAATGGCAATAATAATGGAATAAATAGAATTATGGTAATAACAATGGAATAAAAAGATTAGTAAGAAATTTTCACACATTTTGCAATTTACTTAGACTACAAACTGCTATCTCAGTCCAACACTTTTAGATAATTGTCCTTGAATCCTCTAAAAAAGATTTCTTCTATATTGTAGATTGCCAACTAGCTGACTATTTAAATCCAATATAAAATGCATCCTTAGCTGTGGATATTTATTAGGTAATACTATACAATTCCTTTATTATACATCCAAAATTTTATCGAAAATTTGGCAGCATCTCCATTTAAAATTATTTAATCCTTTATTAAAAATAATAATTTAATAATAAATATTTATTTAGTAAAAATAATAGTAGTAGTGACCATTTCTGATGTACAAGATCCAATAAAGTGGTAAGTACATAGCATATTTTGTATCACCTTTATTAAGAAAATATCACAATAATAATTTTTTTTTTATTTTGTATCTCTTTCTCGCTCTCTTTTCTTCTTCCTTTCCTTCTCTCCCATCTCTCCACCTCTATTTATAGGAAATTTTTTTTAATTAAAATATCATCATCATCATTATTGTTGTCTCCATATATATAATGGAGGTGGTTGGCCAATTAGCCAACCACTTTCTATTATTAACTAATTATAATTATTATAATTATTATAAATAATTATAGAAAATTCATTTTATGTCCAAAAATTATAAATAAATAGTGAATATAATCCTTGAAAAATATACTTCATTTTGGCATATTAATTTTTTAATAAATATTTTTTGAATACAAATTAATTTCTAAAAATTATATAAATTTTATTTTCTCACAATACATTTCACCAAATATTATTTTAAAATATTCAGATTAAATAAAAATATTTTTTCAGGGTATTACATTCTTTCTCTCTTAATAAAATTCATCCTCGAATTTTGTAACATACCCAATTCAAACCAATTAATAATTAAGGGTGCACTTGAACCAGTACTAACAAAATAAAAAATGGAATCGAACCGAAAATAAGGCCATTAATCCATAAGTCCATGTCCACAGTCTAAAACCAATGTCAATACTAATAACAATATCAATAAAAAGAATAGACATGTATTAGGCAGGCATCCATATCAAATATAACTAAACGTCTGATGATCAAAACTCTCATTAATTGCCAGAGCAAAAAAAAATTCTCTCATTCACTCATCTGCTTCTTCTCTCACTTACTATCTTCTCTCACTTTTTTCCTTCTCTGTTCTCTCTTTTGTTTGGATCTCACCATATCTATCTTCTTTAAATTCTCTCTATCTCTTTTGATTATATCTTTCTTGAGAGGTAATTTAAGCTTTCTTGTCACTTGATTTCCTTCTAATCGTTGTTCATCTATTTCTTTACAAATTCCCTTTTTCATTTTTTTCTCCTTATTTTCTTTTTCTTTCAATAGCATGGCAGTCAATGGAATCATTTCTTAAAATCAAGTTTCCAACTCTTCTCCAAGACATACTCAAAAATATTTACCTATGTAGATCAGAAAGAATAAAAAATCTTATGCACCTGGGTTTTCCTAAGGAAATCTATTAGCTTATATAAGCTAAGGTCAAATTATTAGCAAAGTTTAACAATTCTCTTATTAAACACTTATTAGGGTTGGGAAGAAGTTCTTACTTAAAGAAAAGAAGAGCTAAAAGAATGGGAGTTTGTCACAAATGTGAGATAGAATTGCAACACTCTCTACAGTAATATAGGATATGTCTCTATAAATCAAGAAGATAAAATTAGTTTCATTAAGGATGGATTGAGTAAGGAATCTCTAGATAATATCCTACAAACTCTTGAGATGCATCCTTATGGAAAAGTTCAAAGTGTTATTATGAATTTGTGGGACTTATACATAAAAGAGAAATTGTGTTACAATCTAGGAGATCTAAAGTTAAAAGATCCTATTTGCCAATTTGCAAGTAGTTTGAATGGAGAGCTTATTTTGGAATCATAAGTGTTACAGCCATTACCATACATAGAGCCAGAAAAAGGTATGAGTCACAATCACAACTACTATTTACAACCTAATGCACTATTAGCACTATTAAATTTTTGACTTTTCATTGTATTATTATCTCATAATTTCCTACTTTTGGCATTAACATTTCCTTTTTGACTTTTGCATACCTACTAATATTTATCTTATGCTCAATGTTATCCCACTCTACTCAACTATTAATTTACTCTCTTATTTTCCTTCTATATATACTCATACACCACTACCATAATATATACAACTTTTAAAAGAGAGATAAAAATAGAAATGGAAGAATCCTTAACTTGTAGATTCAAAACTATCAATGTCTTTTGTGATATACAATTTGGCAAGAATATTGAATATTTATCGTTAGCCAATGAACTTGGTCAGGTCTTAGTTGATTGAAAAATTAATCTTGTGTATGAGGGAGGTTCTAATGGAATAAGGGGTTATGTCTTAAGTGTTGCATTAATTGGTGGTAGTAATGTATTAGGTGTGAACTTAAAAGTTTTTGTTGAAATTCTCACATCATTGGTAATATTATAGGCAAAAAGTTTGGTGTTAATAGTGTGTATGAACAAATAAAATATATGTGCCATTTTGGCGATGCATTTATCGTATTACCTTATGCACTAGAAACTTTTGGAGATATTTTCTATAATGCATTTTGGGCTCAACTAACTCTTCATAATAAGCTATTAGGGTTGCTTAACATTAACGATTTCTATAATGGTTTATTGTCTTTTCTTGATCATGCTGTGGAATAGGGCTTTATGACATAAGTAAACTGGCGCTTACTAGTCTCTGCTAGCACTATCAATCAATTAATTGCTCAATAAGAAAAATTGTGCCCTAACCTTATCCACTGATGGCACAGGTATTCTATTCTCCTAAAAATAAAAGCAATACAAAAGTTGGTGGCAGCAACAAAGAAAATGGCAGTAAGAAGAGTAAGCTAGATCTAATTCTCCAGCTGTAACTTTCTTAACCCTTCTAGTTTTACTTACAAGTGTTGGTTCAACTTAATGTAAAGATGTCAGAGTAAAGAGTCACTTTTGTTTTGTTGATACATATCTATCTTATATTTTAATTTCATCAAACTATGAACTCTCTATCTTTGTATCCTTATGAAACTAATAATTTAGTCAGGTAAAATTGTGAGTTGTATGAATAGAAACATCATCCTAAGTTATTGTGAAATGCCAATGTATCAACCAAAATAATTACCAATGCATGTTCATCTATACATCATACTTTCAGTCTTTCTTAGTAATATTTAAACTAAACTTGTAATTTACTACTTATAAATATTAAGAGTCATATTGATCTTGACTTTCATAGATGTGCCAAGGTATCAAAACTAACAATTAGATCATACTCAAGTAGAGTTAATCATCATAATGGCAATATACACCTTTTTGTAGGTAGCTTTTTTACTATAGCAAAACCATAACAGAACTCCCTCTTGCAATAATAACTGACAAATAGCTATTACTGAGTATAACTTAATATCACATAGTGATACAAAGGCACATCCAGGTTGTTAAAACATTAAAGCCACCAAATAAACTGTATAATCATATATAAAGTCAATAATAGTCTGGCCACCTCAAGTACTATAACAAATTTCATCTTTGAAATTAATCAACTTTATAAAGGCTATATTATTCTATAAATTTTTTTATTCCTTAATTTCTAAAGTTATCACTCCAAATATCTCATCAATCACAATAATCACTTATTACTAAATCCTCAAATTTTCTTAGTCTAAATCGATATCTCAAACAATGGGAAAATGAAATGGAAGCAAATACATGCTGTATACTAAAAATACTACTCATTTCAAATTATAAACTTAAGTATTATACATTTGCCTTTAATTAATTCTCAATTAGATATAGATCATTCAATGTTTGTTTTCAATTATATGTGCATAACCAAAAGGAATAACTTCTAACTATTAGATTTATAATTATAATTGATATCTAAAAGTCTTTTTTTTACCATTCATTACTAAAAATAATTTTTTTTCATGCAAATATTTAATTAACTTATTATTTCAATGCTAAATAAAAATATCTATGTATCTATTATGTCATGCAACTTCAATTTCACTTTTAGTTTATTAAAATCCAAAACATATCTCTTCTTATGTAATTATTAACATAATAATTCAATGTGGATCATAAAATAATTAGGGTTTCAATAATTAATACTCCCTTCGTCCACTATAATAGATATTTTAGAGGATTTCACTAGGATTAAGAAACTACTTATTAGTTGTAATTATAGGAGGAAAATGAGTAAATTTGTCTAAATTATCTTGGTTTAGAAAGATTCAAGATTATTTAATCTATTAATACTAATCTTGATTGGTTGGTACTAATTACAAAGTCTAATAATTAATATTCCTCTAGTCGCATTAATATCAATTACTATCACTTTTTATAAATCTCTTTACCACTACTTATTTAAAAATTGAACTTTCTAAGCGAATAACAATTAACTCATCAATCCAATGCTTAATAAAAAATCTACCAATCTTTTATGTCACTTAATTTCTAATTTCACCTCAAATCAATTATAATATTAAACATTTATTTTCTCAAGTACACATGAATATCAAAATTAAATATTATATAATACAATTGTAACTCTCATCTCATCAATTATCATACTTTTCATATAAATATACACTAATGACCTTCTTAATTCTGAATAATTTTAAACATATAATTCAATAACCATAGTCTCTATATAATCATGATTTCTACTAGATGCCATTTATTGAAATTTCTCAACTTTTATTATCTTTAAACAAAATAGTCATTATCAATGAATAATATAATCCATCCATCATTAGGAAATAAACATATCTAATTCTATAACAATATTATGCATAATAAAGAAAAACTTAATAAATCTAAAATATAACATTGTGCAGATTAATTAGAGAAAACACAATAAAAATATACTAAAATCCTATGCTATGTATTTCACTTAGTCTAGCATATTCTATAGTACCCATATGAATAATATCGTAGATGTAAATAATACCCACTAAGTGAGATTCTAGAAAAGATTGGAGGGGTTACGATGAAACCCAATCTCCTTAGATAAAACCTTTTTAGTTTCATCTTATTCAATATACTCTTACTATACTTAATCTTTCTATAACTCTAACTCTAATACCACCTTTATCACGACCTGACTTTAGAGCCTGACAATCCTAGAGCATGGGTAGGTGTAAGGCCATCAAAAACCCGTAAAACTCATTCTTACTATAAATTCAATCCTATATCAAGGATTCTAAACTATAAAAATTACATACGATTAATGCCAATATCAAAACCTGAAGTATACATCTCAACTTCATATTAATATTCATGAATATATAATGTATATCAATATATGACTTCCAATGGTTATGGAGCAGCTAATAATATAGACATTTACATTATACTTTTTGATGAAGAAGCCCATTATATACTTTCATCTCTATCTTATATATTCTTTAATCCATAACTTGTATCCATGGACAATGTGGTGAGCTGCTAACTCAGCAAGATTATGAAATGCATGAAGTGCAAGGGTGTCAAAGAAAATATCAATTCAGTGGGTACCAAGGGTTATAGTCTCAATGGAAAATGGAAACAATAATAAATATGTGCCCAAAAGGATTGGCACCAATTAATCAATATGTATGTGACAGAAACAATTCAATACCATCAATCAATATCAATATCAATCTCAATTAGGGCAGTAACTTCTCCATGTATCAATTTACATATGCTTGGCCGAGCATACGCCCAAGGTATTATAGTCCTCCTTAGGTAAGACACTGATAATATATCAATATATAGACTTTATTAGTTGAGTCATTGGTGCACACGGTCTAATGAAATTTCTCCCATTAGTATGCGCATTCTATCACTTACATGGTTAATGGTTTCTGGCTCGTTAGGAAATAATAAAAGTATTTCAGCTCAAATGGTCTTTCAATAGGAATTAAGCAATTATTAATATCAATAAGTTCAATAGTAATGTTTAACAATAATAGAGCAATAGTAATAAAATAATGGCAATAATAATCGAATAAATAGAATTATGGCAATAACAATGGAATAAAAAGATTGGTAAGAAATTTTCACACATTCCACAACTTTCCTATATTGCAGGCTGGTATCTTAATTGAACACTCCTAGATAATTATCCTTTGAATCCTCTAATAAAAGTTTCTCCTATATTGCAGATTGCTAACTAGCTGACTACTTAAATCTAATATAAAATCCATCCTTAACAATGGATATTTATTAGGTAATATTATACAATTCCTTTATTATACATCCAAAATTTTATAGAAAATTTAGCAACATCTCCTCTTAAAATTGTTTAATCCCTTATTAAAATAATAATTTAATAATAAATATTTACTTAGTAAAAATAATGATAGTATTGACCATTTCTGATGTACAAAATCTAATAAAGTAGCAAGTACAGATCATACTTTGTATCACTTTTATTAAGAAAATATCACAATAATAATTACAATAATAATTTTTTATTTTATAACTCTTTTTCTCTTTCTTTTCTTTTCTTCTCTTCTCCCTTTCCTTCTCTCCCATCTCTCCCACCTCTATTTATAGGACAATTTTTTTAATTAAAATATTATCATCATCATCACCACCATCATTATTATTGTCTCTCTATATATAATGAAGGTGGTTGGCCAATTAGCCAATCACTCTCAATTATTAACTAATTATTATTATTATTATTATTATTTCTATGTATACTATTTTTTTTTTTAACGTGCTTTGACTCATTAGAACTAGAAATTAATATAAAATATTAATATTATAACATATAATACAATATATCAATATAATATAATATATATTAATGTATTATACTAATATATTAATATAATATATTAATCTAAACACATGTCTATCATTTATTAAGATTTAGCAAACTTGTTAGCGTAATACATAAACTTAAAACATAACATATTAATTATATATTTATTTTTCTAATTAAATAAAAATAAAGAGTACCTATCTTAAAAAATAGCATATTATTTGTATAAATTAATTTATTAATCAATAAATTATTAAAATATATTAAAATAAATATATAAAAAGAACATGTTAAATTTATATAAATATATAAATTAATTTACCTATATTAAATTTCGTTTTGTAGCACTAAACGAAATTGAAAATTAATATAATATATTAATCTTATTTAAATTACATATAATCAATTATATATCAAATAATAATTATTTTATTTTTTTCTTATTTTAATTGAATTCATCATTTCCTTATTTAAATTAAATATGATTAATTATATATTAAATAATGATTATTTTATTTTTTTCTTATTTTAATTAAATTTATCATTCATTATTTAAATTAAATATAAGTAGATAATTATATTATTTAATAAGTAAATGACTACATTACTTATCATAAATGTATAATTAAAAAGAATTTAGTAAGGAGTTTTTAAGTAATTTTGCTTATCCTCCTCTTACATATATTTATATATAGTATAGATAATGGAGGTGGTTTACCAATTACCCAACTACTCTCTATTATTAACTAATTATTATTATTATTATTATTATTATTATTATTATTTTAAATAATTGTAGAAAATTCATTTTATGTCCAAAAATTATAAATATAAAATCCTTGTAAAATATACTTCATTTTGCATATTAATTTTTTAATAAATATTTGCAAATATAAATTAATTTCTAAAATATATATGTAAATTTATTTCCTCACAATACAATTCACCAAGTATTATTTTAAAATATTCAGTTTAAATAAAAATAATTTTTTAGGGTATTACACACAGTGAGTACTTTATCTTGGAACGTTTGTGGGCTTGGGAACCCATGGTTAGTTCAAATTTTAAAATACTCGGTTAAGTCTAAGGGGCCCAAAACTATATTTCTTGTTAAAATGATGCGTTCTAAGGAGAAAGTTGAAGTTGTTATGTCTGCAATTAGGTTTCAATATTGTGGCAGGAAGGATCTACGGTGGAAATTGTGGATTCTTCTTTGAATTTCATTGATGCTACTGTCTTTGTGCAGGAATTTGAAAGTTGAAGGCTTACAGGGTTTTATGGTTTCCCAGAGCGGCATAGGAGGAGGGATTCTTTGGAATTTTACTTAAAGTCTTACAAAATCGATTACTAAGCCAAGGTGCCACCTAGGGCATTTTAGTGATCTAATCTCTCCTTTGGATAAGAGAGGTAACAGCAATCATCCTCCTAGATGGCTTCTAAATGCTTTTCGCTAAGTCATTAAGGAATGTGGTAACAGCAATCATCCTCCTAGATGGCACCCTTTCACATGGGAAAGGGGAAGAGGTACCGCGAGGTGGGTGGAGAAAAGTTGGACATTGTTTTTGGCTATGGATTATGGTGTTAGAATTTTCTAAAAGCGAAGGTCCTTAATCTAGTTGCTGCTTCTTTTGACCATTCTCCCTTATTTTTCTTACAGATTAGATGGGTTTACATTTGTAAGAATACATAGGATATGTTTGGTTTGTATAAAAGAATGCAAAAAAAAAATAGAATAATTATTCTTGCAAAATAAAATATGATAGGAAAGAATAATTATTTTAATTTTATAATTTAGTTCATAGTATAAAATAATTATTTTATTCACATAAATGATTATAATATCCTTATAAATTAATTTCACTATTAATAACAAATTAAATATAATTATACCAAATTTTATTTAAGAAATAATTTAAATGCATAATAAATAAAATTTTTATTTGACTTAAAATTTAAAAAATAAAAAAAATGAAAATCTGAAAAAAAAAATAATAGTAGTGAATTTGAACTTGTCAATATTTTTTAAGGGTAAAAATGAAAATATTCTATTTCATGGCTTAAAAAATACTAATTCTTTAATTTTTTATGAAATATGTATTCTATTAAAATTATAGAATTATTATTACATGAAATTAAAATTATTATCTAAAATTTGAAATAAAATTTAAAATAATTATTTTATATAGAATAATTATTTTATTTTTTAACTATTTTAGGAACCAAATATAGGCATAGGGATAGTTGGAACCAGTAATCTTCGCTTCCAATCCAAGAGCATAGAAAAATGTGGGCAAGATTTGAGTAGTTGGGATCAATAACTTTCTAAAGATTTTAAAAATCAAATTGATTAGTACAAGAGTTTAACGTGAGAGCTTCAGGCAAGAAAAGATTCTATTTCGATCCGATAATATCACAGTGCCCAAGTTGAATAGTTATCAATCCTAAAGCAATAGAAGGATTGCAGACACCATATTTTATCCAACCCATTTTGATTATGTTTTCAAAAATATAAAAATTTATTTTAAATTTGAATTTCTCAACAATTTTTAGTTTTATAAAAATAATTCATATATATATATATATGGGTATAGTTTTAATGATTATTGCAATATTCACCCATTGATGGATATTGATTGTTTAATCGTTAGATTAAAATTGAACGGTTCTTATTAATTTAGTATTTTTTTAATAATAATTATGACAATTGATTAACTTTAAAATTATTACTCTTATTAAATTTGTCTTTGAAGGGCATTAAATGCATTACTTTATGATTCCAAAAAATGCATTACTATAGAAATATTAATCATTTAATTTTTTTATATACTTATTAAATGCATTATATGAATAATAATATTTTTAGAAATTAAACTTATGGAAATTGATTGATTGAATTTATATATAGTTTTTTTTAATGTAAATTTCACTGCATTTATACTAATGATTATAAAATCAAATTTAAGCATATGAAAATTAAGTATCAGATTTTATGTGCTAGCTAATAGATAAGATTTAATCATGAATAATTTAGTAGCTAGATTAGAAGCTAGCAATTGTCTATAATTATAAATATGAACATAATTAGGCTGACTTCTACACGAGCCCAACAACCAACAGATGACTGAACACATTTCACAATGTGATTCTTTTTCATATTATCAAAACATTGCAAGAAATGCAATATGTGAATCTTTTTGGTTTGCACAAAAAAAAAAAAATATAGTAATATGTTTATTTTATAGAATTAATTATATATTTACAAACAGTAAAATTAAACTAATAAAAATAAAAATTACTAAGTTATAAATTTCATTTTAGATTTTTTTAAATATGTGTTGTTTTATTGAATTTATTTAATTTAGTTTTGACCAGAAAATAATTATATTAAGAAAACATGTTAAAATTATTAGAACAACTAATAATTTGCTCGATAAGGAACATATAGGGTAATATTTTTATCAATTTTATTAAATTTGTACATATTCGGGTAGTAATTTAAATTACATCAAATTGAGAATATGTAATGGATATGGTAAATAAGTCAGTACCACTTAAAAAATTCATTTCTAATCATTATATTCTAAAAGAAATTTACAAACATTAGTGAAATCACCACTTCATTTATGGTTGATTTTTATTTAGTATATTTGACTTAAATTGCTTGAATTTCTTTTTAATGATTGAGACAAAATGCCAATTACATTGCATATAACTTCATTCAAAATTTTTTTAAAAAATTTTTGCTTTTTTAAAATTTGCGATTGCTATAAGTGAATCCAGTTGCAAAACTCAAAATTATAGCCGTTACTATTTAGCCCTCTAACTGCTGCTCACGATCGGTAAATCGCGGATGTGACTTTTGAAATTTTCAAAATTCATTGTTGCACTAGGTAGTCTCAATGGTGAATCTGAGTGTGATAGCTTTTAAAAACTAGCCATTTTCAACCAAAAAATCTGCATTTAATTTCAAAACTAGCTACTTTTATATTGTTTTCTACTCATTTTTAGCCTATAAATACCCCACCCCATCAATTTTATTTGGTTTCTAACACTCCAAACTCTTTCCTACTTGAAATTCTCTTACTCTCAAACTCTCCTTTCACTTTTTCCTTTTCAATTTTTTTATTACTCAAATTCTTCTCCATCAATGGCTTCTAGGAAAAGCTCTAGGAAGGGAAAGAAAATCTGTCACATCCTAACTTTGGAGATATGACGGTTCTTAAACATAGGGAGACATAAGGTCACCCACACTCTTAGAACCCACTCGTGTACGGTTGAACACTGCTAGGATTGTACCAAATCACATGTATTAACTTAAATAACCAATAATAAAGGAAATCCTTAACTAGCAAAAGAATAGTTTAAAAATACTTTAAATACAATCTATAAGAACATAACATTTAAGACTCCAAATAAATCATCAAATGAATAATGTTCTAAAAACAAAACTCCCAGAGCATCTAAGAGTGACTCTCCATATCATGGTATGTAAAATGACTTGGACAAGGAAATCTTCCAAGTGAAGTAGATTGTTTGAGCTATCACATTGCCTCCTCATAATGCTCACTTGAAACCACACAAGGAAAGGGGTGAGATAGATGATCTCAATAAGCAATGAGTAAACAATACAACTTATACTTGGAAGGGTTCATGGTTCATGGTTCATGGTTCATAATTCATAGTTCATAGTTTGCGATTTAACAAGGTTCGCAGAAATCAACATATAACTTATAACTTATAGAGTGATGGCTTTTGCCTTATTCAATCGAACTTATAAAGGACAGATAGTATCATACCAAATTCCAACTCTTATCTTATAAAGAAGTATGAAGTTGATTAGGCTCCATAGCTAGAACTGCCCCTTCTAACTAAAGTGGATACCCTACCCTTATCCATCGGGTTAAGACCACGTGCATAGGTTTTGATGATTTCCTGCATCAGCATGAGGATTTTTGCATATGAGGGTTCATAGGTACCATAGCCAAAGCTAATGGTAATCAATTGTAACATAAGCATGGAAGAATGCAATCATATGTATAATGGTAGCAATAAAAGTTTAGCTTATTGAACAAAAGACAAACAACAGTATGATTCCAAAAAGAATGTAAGGTAAAACAATAATCACAAAGGCTCTTTTCTTACCATTGAATGATAAATAATAGTTTCGAATCAATTATCCTTTGAAAACCCAAGTTTAATAAAGAAATCATATAATCATAATTAAGGATAGAAAGGAACGTGGGTTTCAAGAATCTCCAAGGTTCACATATCATGATAACTTGTACTTGTAACATAAACATAATATTTACTCATCTTGTGATTCCTTAGCTCCTAATGCTCGTAGCCCTTGCACTTCTAATAATCTCTAAGCTCTAACATAACATTACAATTGAATACTTAGCATTTGGCTTAACATCATGCTATACTATCCCATAATTACCTCATGCACATATAACATTCACATATACTTGAAGTTTCACTTAGAAGTGCACTCATCACTTACACATATCATAATGACTTTGAAGTTCTACATATTTTGCCTTCTTAGGCTCACATGAATTCACATAATAGTTCATATCAAGAATTTTCTAAAGCCAAACACAATGAATCATAATCTTAATATCAATTTAATATAACTTTCAACTTGGTACACTTAATACTTTTCATACACATCAACTTATCATGCAAACCTTAAAAGAGTCATGCTTGTCTCCTTTAGACCAAATCATCCAATCAATCCCATAGGCAAATTAGGATCATTACTTCACAATTAACACATCATAGAACTCAATTCATATACTACTTAACCATGTACACATATTAGCCAAGCTTGTCAATTAGGGTTTAGGAAACCCTAGGTAGGCCGAACCACTCTAGGAGTTTCCTAGAGTTACTCCTTCAATCATCATGCAATTAAATCATGTACCATTCATTCACACATATCAATAATCACTAAAATATACCTTATAAAAATTATAGGTCTTAGGATCAAAATCCCAAGAATGGCCGAACCATCATCACCGTGGAAACTATGGGTTTTTCTTATTTTTAATACTTTTTGATCATTATAGTAATATGTAATTTTTAATGTAAACATAACAAAAATTAGTTTAGAATATTAAAACACACAAATTCCTTCACCCCCCACCCCTAACACCACACCCACCCCCCCCCCCCCCCCCCCCCCCCCCCCCCCATGATGCAAATATGCATGAAATTTTCAACTTTTAGGTTTTAGGGTTCACCTTCGATGGATTTGAGAAGAGAGAGATATGTTCACGGTTAGAAATCAGTTTCTCCCTTAAAAAAACAACCTAGGCCAAATATAACATATGGAAAATTAGTAAATATATAGCCCCATATGGATTGCTAATGATTAGTCTCATAAAATTCAAAAATTAATTTGAAAGTGAAGGAAAATTTAAAAGGAAGATCACAAAATCACAAAGTTTGGAGGCACCTTGTGTTTTTTGGTCAAGAGGGAATTCTTGAGAAAAACATTATGTAAAACCTAATGAAAATATAATGGAGGTTGCCACAAAACAAGGGAGGCTGAATTTTTTATTAGGTTTAGGGTTTTTTGGTGCAAAATTATAATATTGCCATTAATGAGCTAGGTTAGGAGTGCTTAGGTGTCTTAGGTTTTTGGTGAGTTAGGCTTTTAATCTAATTTATGAGATGATTATAGTGTATTAAAAATAAAATATTTTGGTTCTTATTTTCATTAAAATTCTCCCAAAAATATTTAACTAAAAATATTTTAAAAATGCTCGTAAAAATTATTTTATGCTTAAAAATCACTTTGCACATGAAAATTCACTTTGTATGCACTAAATTAATTTATGCATATGCACTTCACATAAATTACCTATTTCATATTCATAATTCATATTATCCATATTAAAACTAGTCTAGTATGCCACTTGCTCATAAATCACATAGCACATGAAATTCCATGAAAGTACACACTTTGTCATAATAGCTCTAAAACCAAGCAATTTATCACGAAACTCAGAGTAAGGGTATGGGTTGTTACCAAAATCCAAACCTCTCAAACACCCTCTCCTCAGGAACTTATGAGGGGAATTACCCTAAAAGAAAAACAAAATTTTATTAGACTCAAAGATAAAACTATTTTACCAACCAAAAATCATACCTTTGTATGTTTCAAAACCTTATGAATTGAGGATAGCATTGTAACTTTCCTCAACAATCTTCATTGGGGAAATTTTGTGTTTTTAGATGAAGATGGGTATGAAGAATTGATAAGGGAATTTCTTGCAACCCTTGTTGTACACAAGAAACTCCATCCAACCTGTAGACATTATGCTATAGATTTTACATTCTTTGGCAAGTCATATGAATTAACATTCAAAGATCTTGCCAACATCTTTGACCTTCAAACTACAGGCGCCTACACCATAAATAAGTTTGCTCTTGAACTCAATTCTTTTTGGATCGAAATTTCAATTAAGCCACAATTTGATCCAAAAGCCTCATTTGCCAAACATATCAAATCACTTTCTATTTGGGTCTTCATAGGATTGTCACCGTCATGGTAAATGCTAGAGGGGATGACAATGAAAAAGTTTCTCAAAGAGATTTTTTCTTCTTTTATGGTCTTGTGAAAGGAAAAAGCATTCAAACCGCTTGATTCCTTGTTGATCAATTCCTCCATCTCTCCTTCACCAAAAGGGTGCCATTATACTCTCTTCCCATATCACCACTATAGCAAAACATGTTGGGGCTCTTACTCCACCCAACAAAGCTGTTCTCCAAAATCTCATCAAGAAATCCCTAATATATTTTCAATACATGATCAATGCTAAGGCATTAAGGGAAAAGAGGGAAAATATGAATATCTTTTTAGAGAAGTTGGAGTTCAATAACCAACTAAAAAAAGGCCAAGAGTGGTGATAGGTGAGGCTAGTCAAGCTCAAGAAGAGGAACCGTAAGTAGCACCCATTGTCCCTCCACCGCAACCTCAAAATGAAACAAATAGACTACTTCACAAAGTCTTGAGAAGACTAACTCTTTTAGACCATATTCACCAAGATATCTTTGATATGCAAGGACATATGGGTCTCCCTTAATGTAACTTACAAGAATGGGAAGTTAGTGAAGAAGAGGAGGAGACCCATAAAGAGGCCCCTCATGAAGAAGAAGAGGAGCCCAAGGATGGAGGAGATGAGTTTTAGATTTTTTTTGGAATTCCTCTTTCTTTTGTTTTTTATTTTATATTATGTCTTTTATCTTGTTTATGCATTCATTCCATGTGGAGTTGCTAATTTTAAATGAATGCAATTATATATTTTCTATACCTTGATCTTGTTAGTTTTTCTTTTATTTATTTCATTCTATAATTCCTTTTTGATATTGCCAATGGGGGAGAAATTTAGAAAAGAACTTAAATATAAAATATGTTTAACATTATAATTGTATAATTTTTAAAGGGGAGCATTTTAAATTGAAAGTATCTATGTTACATATTTTTTTTTGCATCAATTGAGGGGGAGCACTCTCAATTTAATTTGACTTTAAGTTATTTTACATTTAAATTCAATTTGATTGTCAAAATAAAAAGCGGGAGATTGTTGATCTAAGTTATTTCAAAACTTTGTCAATCTTTATTTTGATCTTGTCAATCAAATTGAAGCTATCTAATGTGTGCTTTGAGTGTTTATTTTGTAGAGTATAACATATTTAATAGATTGGATTTAAAAGAGCATTGATATCTCTCAAAGTACTTTGCTTAGCTTCTGAGTTGTGAGCATTATGACAAATTTGCGACCGTTGTGACTAAGATGATTAGAAGACCAATTAGTTCAATTTTCAGCTTTGACAGATAAAATGAATAGTGACCTCAGTCGTAATCATGACCTAGGGCGCGATCTTGACATCGTGACTGCGAAATAGTAGTTGAGACTGCAACTTTTATGCAGAATTCAAAGCCTCCAATAGATAAATAAGGGACCAACTAATAAACGCCATGTGTCAACTAGTCGTTGTGAATCCTGGAGATCTCAATCGTGAAAATGTCTTCGCGACCGTGAAAATTGAGTCACAATCGCAAAAATGTGTTAGTGACCGTGACTTTGATCCAATAGAAGATTTAAAGCAAGATTTTATAGCTGTTATGAATAATTGATTTTCATACTATTTCTAATGGGAATTTGGAGAAGAAAATATATATATACCTTCTTTAAAGACTCTAAGAACTATCCAACAACATTCATTAAAGCTAAATTCTTGCAAATTTAAATCTCATATCTTAATCTTCTATTGTTATTATTTGATTATTGTAAGAGCATTGATTGCTCAAGAAGGTTGTGTGTTAGCCTATGAGACCTCGCCCGAGCATCGGCTTGGTCCACTGGAGAGAATTGGGATACCCATTCGGGTTTAGACTTACAATAAAACCCTCGGGTTTGGATTGGTTGATTTTAAAAATGATTTTAGGAGTCACCACCTTAATTTATTTTTTAATGAGAAAATTAAGGAAAAACTCAATTGACTCCAATTCATTAATTTTTAGTTAATTACCAAAGGATAAAATCATTAGTCTCGAATCAGGTTGAGTTCGAAGACTAGGTTTTTGATTTTAAATAATCTAAATTTGGCTCTTAAGTTTAATTTAACTTTAGAAAAATTGATTTCATGAATGACATTTATAATATGATATTAAAGAAAATGCATGAATATGGCATAACATGAATGCATAGTATATGGGGGATTAGTAAAACAATTAAAGTAAATATTCACAAATTATATTAATTAAAAAGGGAAAAGTAGATTGATTGGGATTTGGATTTGAGGTTTGGATTTAGATTCCAAATGTGTCTATGTACCCTATTGAATGAGGATCAAAATCCATGTAGTTCATTCCATGATTAAGTGGAGGGGTTTAAGAGTTGATCAGATTGATTTTGGTTTGGGTGTTTTGAGAGTGAGGGAAAAAGGCTGATACCTTTGTTTTTGGTGGGCGGAGGATTTTACCGGACTGAAGTTCTGTTTTATCGGGACCGGGTGATTGGATGGATTAGAAGATTAATTAATTAATTAAAATGATTAATTAACTAATTAATATAATGAAAATGATGGGTTGATGGATTAATTAATTAAAATGATTAATTAATTAATTTGGATGAAGGGCGGATTAAGAAAAAAGATTAATTTGATTTTTTGTAAAAAGAGCGATTAATTAATTAATTAAAAAGACTAATTAATTAATTAATTGAGTGATTAATTAAAAAAAGAGTTCTAGTTAATTAACTTGATTAGGATGAGGTAATTAATTAATTAAAAAGAATAATTAATTAATTAGAGAGTGATTGGAGGGAGAAGAAGAGAGGAATTTGAGGATAATAATCTACTCAAATTCAAGGGGTGCAGATGGGGTTGAGGGTAGTTTAGGTAGTAAAAATGTGAAAAGACAATGAAAGGTAGGGCTAGAAATGGCTAAAAATTAGGCTGGAGGGGGTAAAAGGATCATTTTTTTGAGCAGGAAAGGGGTCGACACGCTTCGGACAGGTGCAGCACTGCACAGCCACTAGATGGTTGCGGCATGCCGCAACTTGTACCTGCAGTGCCGCAGCTGATGTAGTGACTTTTTTTTTTTTTTTTTAGAGATTGGTTTTTATGAAGTTTAGGAAATTTGAATTTCTAATAGCAATGTAATTAAAGGCTAAAAAATTTTCTTTCGAGGGTGCAACCTCGAATTCTCACCCACTAACCGGCTAGTAGGACCGCCGTAACAGCTCCGCGTAGCACGTTAAACTCAGCAGGTGCTAAAGCTGTGATTGGATGATGAGGATGTAAAATTGACGGTTCATGTAGCTATTAAAACACTTAGTATCGGGTTAAGAGTGAGCCAATAGAAAACTCTTGTATAGGTTTAAGTGTGAGCTTAAGGGAAACACTTGTAAAAGTTGTGTGTTAGCCATTAAAACACATTATAAGTTTAGAGTGAGCTTGAAACACCTTTGTAAGTATTAACTAGTAGTAGAATACCCAATTAAGATTGGGGAGTGGACGTAGATTGTGTTTATTTTCTTTCCCCATCTCCTTCTTTCTAAATTTTAATTTCCTACAAATTCAACTCCTCTTCTTGGTGCACAAGGGCAAACATATTTCACTTTCTTTCCACTATTAAGGATTAATCTTCTCATATATATTGTTACCCTTGATGTACAAAGAAAGTCCAGTAATGTCTTATAACATATATAAATAACATATAATAATTAACAATTTTGACTTCCAATGATTATGGAGCATCTAAGCAGCACATGAATTCATACATGTGTAAACAACAACAATAAATATTATAAAAGAAATATTTACTCTAAATGATCAAAACTTGATGTAGCTATCTCTTAACTTCATGAGAAAAAAATATTAGGAATAGGGGTAAGTTTATAACTCAGTGAGTAAAAACTATACTACCATAAATTGCATAGCTCAGTGTTCAACGTTCATTTACAAGAATGATACTTGGCTAATTTATTTTTATACATATATTCGATAGGAACAATATAAGATGACAAATGACTATAGTACTTTTGAAAGTTAAACCAAACCAAATTTTTGAGAATTCTTAAAATCTATGTTCAAATGATGTAGGACGTATAATATATTTGAAAACAAATATCAAATAAATAACGAATGATTTTCAATATTCTTGAAAACTTAATTCAAACAACAAATAACTTATATAATTTTTGAAAATGCTTAATTCAAATATAAATAGCTTGCAATTCAGTTAAAATCTTCCTTCAAATAACAATTAACTTGAAATACTATTCAAACATGAATATAACTAATAAATAAGTTATAAAACTTCTTTCAAATAGCGAATATCACATGTTATCTTTAAAACTTTTTACAATAGAACAACAAGGATTTTATCCTTTCTTTCTCATCGACATTGCAATAAAGACAATTCTTCTTCTTGCTATTATTTGCCATACATCTTATATTATTATTTAATAATAATATAATATTATATATTTAGTAGAAATATGGTCTACAATATTTAAGTGTGGATCTTAGGATCCTTGCATCTCATTCAAATGATAATAGTGGCAAAGGCTCTTTTTATGAAGCACTACCATACTTCTTATACTAGGCAGGTCAGGCCAAATGGCTAGGATAATACCTCATCATAGTTGGAGTTGATACAATGTATACTACCTGGTGTTCTCCATACCGGATAAGGGAATCTCTGCTTGAACTCAAAATTCAAATGAAAGTAATTTATAGAATATACAACATAAAATACTATTATAGCTCATAAGTTCTCATTTAAAGGATTGCAATGAAGCAATAATTCTTATATAACAAATTCAATAATTTCAAAGTTTTCATATATGAAATTATAATAAATTCGTATAAAATTGAATTAAATATACCAATATAAATTTTAGCAAATACTTTTGGAGCTACTAAAACTTCATTGAACATATATATATTGTTTCAATAAACTAAACAAAAGAAAGTCAAATAAACATATGAATTTTCAATAACACATGGAAGAAGCTTTTATGAACTTATTATTTAAAGTTTCAATTAAATAGACATTTATAGTATTGAAATAATTACATTGGAATGATTTATTTAATCAAGTCAAGAAATTTTCAATTTTGGACATACAAGAATTTTCATGTAGAATGGTTTAACAATGAATGTGGTCATTGATTTCAATTCGCAATAAATAATAAGATAGAAATCACTCACCTCCACTAAGCGATCTCTGATAGCAGTATGTGTCCTAAAAGCCATATAATAGTTATGTAATAGTAGACATTAATTTCCAATGGCACAATTAATATATTCATAATGTGAAAAAGGTTTCATATTATTAAATATAGTCCTTAAGTATTTGTAAGAGGGTCTATTCTCAAGTGTTGAGAATATGAGAGACAGACCGCTCTTGTACAAATATTTTAAATATGTTCATGGTCATAGGATTAATGATTGAACATCATTAATTCTGGAAGAACATCACCTCTATTTGTTTTCTATAATCAGTATGTGATACAGATGATTATAGAGGTAGTAAGTCTAATACTACTTGACATATGATGTCGATACAAACACGTGGATATTCATAGGATGAATAGTTGAACTATGATATTAGATGATAATAATATGGAATTTTACTACTTGTCAATTATTTATCATCTAGGTCATAATAGTGCATATAATCCTTTGACTTGAGGGATGCTATATCTCATATATAGGTAGTTATGATTTATTACTGTTTACATAGATGTACTATTCATGTATGGATATATGGCATGTGATACTTCTAATTTTTTATGTATGGAGATAAATGATCGCCAAGATATAATTCATTACCTCGAGTAAACAAGGTTAAGATCCTATGCTATCTTGTTATTCTTGATACTTAAGTTCTTGTTCAAGACAGTAAGATTCACTAGAAAGAGTTTCTAGTAGGAATCTAATCTCATCAAGAATTAGAACTAAGATAAAGACATAGAATTGAGGCACATTAGGATTTTACAGAAACCATTACACTAGCCGAGATTAGAATCTTTAATGAAAGGATTCTAGTGCATGATAATTTATGATCAATGGTCCATGTGATGTTTAAAGTTATAAACTATAAATATTCATTTCTAATTAGATAGTCATAACATGGAATGCTAGCTATCACTCATGACCTATAGGACTAAGTGTGAAGTAGGGATTTCACATTAGTAGAGAAAAATATTTTCTCATTCCCATTGCTAATTAGACATGAACCTAGAAAGTCACACACCCAATAGTAATCACCTTCCAAATGTAAAAGGTTTACCATAATAATTAATTAAAGTGTTTAATTAATTGATTAGTGGTAAAATGATTAAACATGTAATTAAATTTATAGGGACCTTAGCATGTCCTAATGTTTAATCTATGAAGGTTTCTATTTAATTAAATCTTAATTTGTATATGATACAAATGAGAAAGATTAAATTGAAATTCATTTGGACTAAATCAAAGACTTAATTTTAAGCTTAGTGAAAACCATGAGATGTGGTCTAAGCCCACAAATGATATGGAAAAGAGACAATTTAAGGGGTTAGAGAAAATTCACTATTCATAAGCCCATATGATGGGTTTAGGGGTTAGAGAATTTTCTACTAAAGTTAAAATTATAATTATATCTTTTGGCTAATGGAAATGTCCATTTTACCCCTAAAGGATAAAATGGTCATTTCACCATTTGAAAAAGCAAAGTCAACTTTATCTCTTCACTAAATGATGAGCTAAAGCATGTTTAAGTCTTAGAATGATATAAAAGCTTTGAGTTTTCATGTTGAAAAGAAGAGTTAACATCATTTGATCAATTTGAAACATTTAGAGAGAGAAGTTGAGAGAGAGAAAGAAAAGGAAGAAAAATGTTTCTTCAATTTTTCTTTTGATCTTCAATTCTCTTTTTTGTTCTTTATGAAAAACTAAATGCTTACAAATTGAAAATATGTTTAGTCCAAAATAAATCAAAGAGAAATCTTGTCTTCCTAAAGGTTTTGAGGAAGATCTTGAATCAAAATTGGGTAACCATAAGAGGGATTCAAGAATATCAAAGAAATCAAAAGGAAACTTAGAAGTGAGCTGGGTGTGGATGATCTAGAGGCTTCACACTTGGGAAGCTCTTTGATAAAGAAATAAGGAATCTACAAGAGATAATATGATTACTCTTCCTTCTTCTTTCTATGCATATGTATTTTATACACAAATTAATTGATTGCTTAGTGGATGTTTGGACTAAAAATGGGTGAAGTCAAATTTTAAAATGTTTGAAATTTCACCCCACCACCTTGCTTCCGTTGCATTTGGCTCCACCACACCTTCAATCTCCTTATTTATCTTCCTTTGACTCATCAAATCCTACATATAAAATTCTCGACATAATCTATTAATCAATTGATTCAAGTTTTCTATTAGCTATCCTTATAACATAATTTTAGAATTCATTCCAAGATTATAACAATATTTATGGATTAAATCCTACACAAATTATTTTTATTTACTTCCTAAAATTCTACTGAAAACTTAACAGCATCTCCTTTAAAAAAAGGACTAATCATCCTAAAAAGTCAACAAATTCAACAAAGTCAACAAATTCAAATTCAACAAATATCACAATTTAATGGTTAAGCCCATACCTTCAACATGATAAATCCCATCCGCCATTTTAGTCCACAAATCAATTTCATATAATAAGATTCATATCAAATTCCACTATTCACTTTCAATTCATTAAATATTACTTCAATTCATACATCATTTTCAATAATAAAATCATTAGATCATTATAAAAATATTTCATTTTCCATTTATTTCCCTTAATATAGTTAAGAATATTATACTTTTAATTTATTTATTGTTTTACAACTAACATTTTGTACCAAAGCTTATTATAGTGAATTTTATTGTCTTTTTTTAGCACAATTGAAATATTTATCTATACAGTCTTTGCTCATATTTTATCAGAAATAAAATAATTAATCTTTTAAGATATACATATATCTATATGGCCTAAAGTTATAATTTTCCTTAAAAGTCTTGTTAATTATCGCCTGATATATGTTCATAATTTCTAGCTACTCAAGTATAATTCTAATAAGCTCAACCCAAGCTCATCTAAATCAAACATTGAGATTAACCTCTCCTTTTTTTTTTTTTTTTTTTTTTTTTTTCATGCCTACCGAATCTACCTCTCATTCAAAAATCTACTTATATTCAATCATCCAACAATTGCATTCAAACTAGAACTATTAAAATAAATAAAAGAATTTTCTAAACATTTCTTGGCAATTTCCTCAAAGTACC
This sequence comes from Reutealis trisperma, assembly GCA_947687605.1. Lineage (NCBI taxonomy): Eukaryota > Viridiplantae > Streptophyta > Magnoliopsida > Malpighiales > Euphorbiaceae > Reutealis > Reutealis trisperma. The sequence continues at coordinate 79,510 of CANTUT010001979.1, forward strand.
CTGTCAATACCCAAAGCCAATTTACACGCATGTTGACTTTTCCTACGCATATGCTACTGTATATAACTAATTCATAGAGCTCAAACTTCCCCTTTTATTTTATTTCCTCCACTGTAGTTGCAGCTCTCTACTCTTCTTTACTCTTTCTTTTCTTTCTTAAGTCGAAGAAATGGTCTCATATGATCTGTTACACATGTATATCTATTAATTTAGCTTTTTTTTTTTTTTTTTTTTTTGATCCTTCAGTGTTGCTATTCTTCATACACACACACACACACACACATATATATATATATATATGGAAGAGGGGAGAAGCATATTTACATAAGAGTTTTTTACTAAGTTCTTTTTAATTGTGCATTTATGATGGGTAATATTGTAATAACTTAATTTTTCATTTATTTTATAAAATCCTATTTTTGTATGGAAATGTATTATTTTATTATTTTCTTTATTAATACAAAAATTAAAGTTATATTTTTATTAAATTT
>CANTUT010001980.1:0-30113 GCA_947687605.1 Reutealis trisperma
GCAAGATTGAATGCAGTGCTGCTTGGACAACATCATTGCATTTAGTACAGTCAGCTAGGAAGCACTAGCTAGGCAAGTTATACTGGGAATGCTGTTCCACACATTGGCTCAATTCTACCTTCCACATCCAATTCTTCCTTCATTACAAGGCCCAGCTGATAGGTGGCCAGAGAGGACATGCAAACTTTCCAAAGAGATGTGAGAGAGAGGTGGTATTCTAAAAAAAGCATACAAATCAATAAGAAGTGGTATCTGTTGATGAAATGACATGCCCTTTTTTGCTTACTCGACTAACTTCGCCTCACTAAAACCGCCTCTACCTAGTCACACCTCCGGAAACGAGGGCTATTCCGTTGGACTTACTCGACTCGACTAGAGTAGAGCCTGCTTGGTGGAACCATAATACCTCAACTACACGCCATCCACAGGGACTCGCTGCGCCCCTTGGACAGCCTGCTTCAGCGACTCTCCGGCATACCACGTGTATCCACTTGACTGAAGGCACCCAGTTGTTTGTGTGTTTTACCTGTTATAGGTAAGTGACCTACCTTTAATGCCTGCCGTTCCCTCGCTTTCAATCCGATTGGTTGTATTTGACAATACAGTGAAAAACTCCTCTCAGGCGGAAGGAGGCCCCTATCATACAGGCCGTCGATTTTATTGCTTGGCTTGCAGGTAGGTGGCTTCATGGGATGCTCACATTCAGTTATACTGTGTGTGCTCGTCGAATGGGGGTCTTAGTGACGACCAGATGATGCTCTACTTCCCTCCTCTTCTTGCAACAATGAATATAAATGTTGAAGGGTTGGGGTTCATTAGCGATCAGGCTTTCGAATTGGCTTACGGCATAGAGCTAAAGTAGCTTGCTCAAGATAGAACTTCAACGGCCATTCCACGAGGTAAGCCCGCTAACCCCGAAAGTCATTGTCTCCAGGTTCGTTCTTCCTGTGGATTCCCTACCAATCTAAGTAAATAAGGGTTCTCGAACCCCGTCTCTCCCGCCATTGAGGTAAGCGCGGCTATCCCGATCTGGCTTTTCGGGCTAACCATTCAAAGATTCAAGATTTCCCTCGGGTCATTTTTGGCAGGACAATGCCCTGTGCTTTCCTGTATGTGAGGAATTCCCCCGGGGGGAGTTATTCTGTTTATGGAAATAAGAGATGCATACACGAAGCAGAAAGTCAGAGATGAACCGGAACTAATAGATGCAGGTTGCGAAGCAATTGCCACAGACTCTCATTCGTTCCACTAGGAAGAAGACTTGCTCCTTCTGAGCCAGGATCAAACTCCTCTATGCGTTTTCCTTCTCCCTATCTTTTCTTTACGCATAGCCTGACCTTAGAGACTGACTCCCCGATGCCATAAATCGACTTAGCTGACTGAGCTCCTCCGCTCCAACTCGACTAGCTACTTGGATTTAAACGAGGGTTTCAGACTGACGCTACTCGTTTAGCTTTTCTTTACACTGAGGCGCTTATTTATCAGCCGTAGTAACGGAAACTACCAGCATCGGTAACTCGTAACTCACTTCATTCGGTCGCCCACCTGGGCTATCCTCACTACACTCCCAATCCTGCAACTGACGCTAAACTAAGCCTTGAAAGAACTAGACTGAGCTGCTTCCTTAGGTTTTACTCCAGGTTGAACTCATCTCTTCCCAGGGCTCTCTTCACTTCAAATAGGAAGTACTAGGCCTAGCTTTCTTTGCTTGACACATAGGTAGTCACCACCCTTATAAACTATAGGTCCTCGAACCCTTGACTTGGAAACTACTCGCCTTAGAAGTCACCACCCTTTCCCTCGCAGCAGAGGTTCTGCAAGAAAGGAGATGCACTAGCTACTTTACCTTGGATTTACTTGGCTTTATTTAAGAAGATAATACAGATTTCCGACTCGAACTCCAGGTTTAGCTTTCCCTTTAGACTTTGCTGACTTGGAAGCCGGTAAATCCACAGCAGACTGAATTAGCAGATGCGGGAACTACTTCCCTTTAGGTTTTCAGTCCATAGCTCTTTCATTTAGAACATAGGCCCAGAGGCCTAGCAGAATGCGAGAAATACAATTAGAGGAAATAGCTAATAACATTCGTTCGCCGACCTCGGCTCCATTCAACAAAGAAGAGTAACAGAAGGAGCTCTTTGCTATACAAATAGGCCCAGCTGAACTGACTTAACTGAAGAAGACAGAGAAGCAGGAGTTGATCTTTACACATCGGTAGTGTCGCTACCACTGCAGGAAGAAAGAAAGCGGATATCTCGCGGGTAACATAGCGTTTCGCTTCCCTCTTAGCATCGGTCACTCCCTGAAGCAGTAACGGGTAACTAGCCCTCCGGTCAGTCCTTGGTTTCTTTCTTCCGGGTCACTGCCCATTCAACAAAATTGACAACTTGCGTTTCTTCTTTGATCTCAAGCAGACTGAACTCCCCGCATCACTAGCCTAGCAGCAGGGTGGTCGTAGATCAGCTCTTTACGATCCAAGAGAATCTTTCTGTTCCCAATAAGATGGCTCGGTAACAGATCGCTTATCAACCAGACATTTAGAGCTACTGGGGACTACATGAACTCCAGCTTAAGACTAAAAGCTAGTAGTGAGACCTCTATTCTATTCTGCCTCCCTATCCTATCTAGTAAGATCTGAAATGCGATTAGTTACCAGGCACTCTTACTAAATAGAGATAGGGAACGGAGAGGTGTCTGTCAGCTCCCGATGCTAGATCACTCAACGATGAGTCATCGATCCTGCTGCTAGAAAGAAAGAAAGAAAATAGATGAAGTTTTTGTTTGGCATTAGCAGCGGAAACATCGCATTGGGCTGTTAGTCCTTATGCCCCTTAACATTACAGTAAGGAAATGAAGCTACATACTATTGGAAAGAGGTGAAGTAGTAGGATTAGAAGTTTTTCCTGGTCCTGCCTTATCGGTGTGCTTATTCAGGATTTCTTTGTACAGAGATAAAGGTTAGAATATTGAGAATATGGTCTATCAGTGGTAGAGCGTAGGACTCTCCTAGTCCAAGTAGGGAATTCTGACACCAATCATTTACAAGTTTTTTAACGGGATGTGGAAGCATATCCAATATATTACAGATGTAAGTAGCTTTCAAAGTCCCATCCCAAGATCTCATTATTGGAACATTCTCGTTCATTTCTCACTCCACAGCATCTTAGAGGGTCCTACAGCCGAACATAGGAGCTCTTCCTTCACCTTTCGGTTTATTGGTTCACTGTCCTAGATTCTGAGGAGATGGACTGTTATCTCGCGATCACAGGTTTTTGACCCTAAAATTCTTTATCCCGCTCAGAGAAAGTAAAATAAGGCCCCTGTGCAATCTCCTACTGCCTACAACTAAAGCACCAAGCCGCCTAGCTACCACCGAAGTCATAGGCTACATGAATTTCACCATAGTAACAAGGGAAAGCGAACCACTAATACCAATTCAGTTTCATGCTCCTTAACCAAAGATAGGGCTACTGGTTCTGTCTTTATTATTCTTTCTCCCTCGGGCTACTTCCCTCCCTTTTAAGGACGTTAGCAAGAACAGCTTATGCTTATGAAATATGCCTACTAAAAGCTACCTCCTCTAGGACAGCGAAAAACAAGAGAAATCTCTATCCCATAGCCTGACCAGAGCTTCCCAGCTAAACGCAAAGATAACAATTGCTTCCTTAACTAAGTCAAAACAAAAGAGCGGATTCGTCCCATCCAGTGAAAGGCGGTAAAGAGATAGCATTCGCCACGTTCAAGCTAAAAGCTAGTAGAACTCCCGACTTCTTCTAGCTTCTCGCCGTTGTTTGCTTTTAGTGAGTTTCCGTACGTAAGCTCGCCCTCAGCCCCTGGCCCTGACGTCGATACCAGAGATTGAGTGCACTATTCAACCGCTTCGCTTTCACTTCGGATCTTAGGCATCCCGTTTGGTTTCCTGTCTCAAGCGTACCCCATTTGTTTTTGATTTTGCTAGAGGTAGGATTGCTTGCTCGAAGCCTATTGAGTTTAGTGCTTTTGAGGAGCTAGTTTCTTGAGTGAGTTCTGCGCTAGTGGGTTGGGCTGTACTGCTGGATTGTAGTGAAGCGTACCTAGTACCTCCATCCTTCCCTGCCCTTCTGTTCTTTGTTCTGTTCTGAATTATGCTTCTTCCTTTTCCTATCTGTTTTCTATGCGGTTAGGCACCTCTGCTTTGAAGTTGAGTTGTCTGACCGTTGTGCTAAGGGTGCTTTAGCGTGATGGCCCAGCCTGCCGCTTGTAGTGCTGCTTAGCCGAAGTGGGAGTTAGGCGAGGTGAGCGAAGGTCTTCCTGATTCAGGAATACCGAGTGAGCGTGGTGCGTCTCTGTCTAAGGGCGTTTAGTAATCGTAGTGAGTTCGCTTCGCACCTTGCTAGAAGCCGAACGTCAGGCTTCAGACTTTGAAGTCGGTTTTTGCCTCCCCTGGTTGTTTTGTAGGTAGTATGGTTGATTGGCCGGGATCCTACTTCAACCAAAGAGCTCCTGAGCTCTGACACTCATATGATATGACCTGGACGTGTAAATGTGAGTCGAGAAGCTCCTCTCTTCGATATGGTGGACATACAGGTCCGCGTCTAATTAGGGCTTGTAGGTGGGGTTCGAGCTTGTCTTGGTCGAAAGAATAAGAGCACAGCACAGCTTACTGCTTCCAAGCTACATCTCTCCGGGAATGGAGCTGCTATGCCCACTTCTTTTTGAGTTACCACTTGATGCTCATTCCTGGGCAAGGAAAGCGGATCTGTAATGATTCTAGTTCATACAGCAATGAAATGCTTATTCTTCCATCAAACTCATTTTGGTGGTACTTCCCGCCGTATTCACTTCTTCCACTTCTGGAAAGTCGAAATAGCGAGCTTTCGACAAGGTTCTGTTTCATATATGATATGTAGTTACAGCTCCCCTTAAGCTGGGGATAACCTCCTTGGAGGAGTAATCATTGCTCCATTAGCCCAGTACCTTTTTGGTATCGCCATTTCCCTTTGGATTCGGCCCTGCAAAAGTAGACTTGTTGAATCGAGAGAACCCCTACTGAACATCTGGTACACGAAGGTCTGACTCAATCGTATAGAAACTATGCTGCTCACTTAAAGTTCTCCTCATTCTAGGTAAGAAGATCATAAGCGGTAGCTGAAGCTCTTGGGTTTGAGGTAGGTGCTCTAGTCAGTGCCTTAGAAGGTGTGAAGCACCGGTCAGACAAGCAAGATGCTCAGCCACCCAAGCTATGAAGTCAGACTGTTACCTGCTGATGAAACGAAGTAAGACGAAGTCACTTCATCTATTGAAATAGAATAGTAACCAACCCATGATAGCATGGTTTGGAACCCAGGTTTTCAACTAAATGGAATGTAGCCCAATCGCCTCGTATTAAGTCACTCACGGCATGGCTCGATCAGCAGCTTATTACATGCAGGTTGGGCTCGTAGTTGCTTCGCTCTCTCTTTGTAAGGTAGATCGGTATGCAAGTGGATCGAGTGTGAACGTATAATAGATAGGAAGGCAAGTGCTCACATCTGGACACGAAGGCCAGTGCTACCATTGGGTCAAGTTCTAACGTCTACATCTGGTCAAGTGCTACTGTCTGTGGTTCGTTCGTCATCGTGACTGTTCTCTCTCTTCACCAGGCGGATCAATCAAGGTCAGTCCCAATGCACTCTCTATAGGTCCCTTTTCACTAATCCGAATTTATAGGTTGTTCACGAATGCCCTTTTTTTCAGGAATTGAATCAGAAGCAGATGGAGAAATTCGCTACGTGAAAGCTGCTAGTCGAACTAAAGCGGGAAGGATTGGACGAAGGCAGTTTTAGGTAACTCACAACAAGCGACAGCCCTCGAGCTGTGGCTCTGAACTGGGGATATTGATACTGGATTCTTCTTTCTCTGCAGTAGAATAGAACCATGGTGGGACCTCATCGATGGATGATGCACATTCTCTTGCTTTGGCGGGCTCAGTGGGCTCAACTGGCTTTTGCTCAAATGCCAAAGGGTTTTGACTGAGCAAATTCTGAATCTTATGCTGTAGGGTGTAACATTGATCTGTCGCATGCCCGATCATACCCGAGTGGAAATCGCATCTTGGGCTTGAATGTTGTATCCTTGGAGTCGGATTCTTCATCGGAGGTGTAGGGAGCGTAATCATTCCTGCGGCCAGTAGGTGAGGCAGGAGCTGGGAGGGTCGAACCGGAAACCTCTCACTTTGATAGACCATTTTGGCAGCCACTGGGTGATTTGCCGAAACTCGAGTCACTGGCTGCAGGATTGCTACCTGATCAGACGATGGACCCTTGCATGGTGGAGGGTGCTTCCCACTAACCTTCTGAACTTCCAGACTGACAAGGTTGGTTACTATTTTCGCTATTAGTTCCACTAACCGCCACATCTCTTTCATGAATGCTTCCCATCCGTGATAGGATTGCTAATTCCTCCATTGCTGGGGTTGCAATCGCTTTAACTCCCCCTCCGGAGTGGCTTCTTCATCATCCGTCTTGCTTAACAGTTCTTTTCCTCCTTTCTGTTGGTAGTGTTCCATGGCAGAGTCCCAGGCTGTCTGTCCATGGTAATGTAATCCTGCTCATAACTCCCCAGTAAAAATTATTCTTTCGGTCCATACCCTCTGGCCAGACATCATCCTGTGGATTCCTCCGGACTCAGCGACCCTGATGACAACGGAGGCTTTTCTCGTTCGACCCGCTTGTTCAGGGATACTTTTTTCTTGACTGCCATCCTTCCTTTGAAGCTTGATTTGGAGTTAGGGGTGGGTAGCTGTTTATGCTCAGCCGTGTCAGATAGAGCCTTGTACATGGCATGGTATTCGGCAAAGGGGTCTCTGAGAAGCATGGCTTCAGCATCATCGAGCTGATCCATTTCCTGCAATGTCTGCTGAGCGCGTTAGCCCTTCCCTTTTCTTGGCTTGGGCTTGAACTCTCGTGCCTTTTCTAACTCGAGCTCATTTTCAGTTTCCTGAGGTTGCGCCTGAAAGTCCTCTTCTATCTTGAGGTGTGAATAGTAAGCTGGCTGATCATATAGCATTCCGGCTTGTCATCTCCCTCCAACAAGGGCAAGTGAACCGGAGTCCCTGGTGGGGTAATAAGCTGAGAAGGGCTTGAGCGGAAGAAGCTATATGCCGATCCGAATGGAGTTTCCTCTTTTTGGGGTTCATTACTTCAGTGAGTACACCTCCAACTATCAATCATATGTGGTGGAGTACACCTCCGAGAGAGAAGATCAATCAAATAGTTTAGGCCGGCGCTTGCTCTTAGACGTGCTAGCCGCCAACCGCAAGTTCTTAGGAACATTTTCCCACTCTACGTTCGTCGGTCAAACCAATGAGGGAGATCACGAAGCTTGAACAGAGTGGTCTACAGGTAGGGTAGGGGAAGTCCAGTAGTAAGCTCGTCAAGTGCGAGAAAGCTCCTCAGTCAGTGGACATTTCGTCTTTCTCTATCGATTCCGAAGGTGGTTGAGACTTGCCATGGAAGGAGCACACTCGAGACTCTCCATACAATAAATGAAAGCATGAAAACGCTGCGCCTGCCTTAAGATAAAGATTGATTGTCGTCCCTCGGAAAGCAGCAAACAACAACAACACCTTCAAACCACCAGAGCTCTACGCCCGGTGAAGAAGCTCGAAGATGTTCTAAATTATAGGGCCCAAGTCGCATATATCGCATAGCATATATTTCGTTCCCGTATGTATAAGAGGTTTCAAGCCCCCTTTTGAAAGGCGAATCGTCGCTTCTCTATTTGATTGATATATCTCTGGTTTGCCGCTCGTGAATCGATTGGCATCGTAGTTTGAGCCGGGCTTGAATAAGAATCTACAACGCACTAAGCGACCGGACCTATAAGGCCTCTTCTTCTTCTGTTGCCCTTGACTGACTTATTAGCCTCCGTCTCCGTACGCCCACAAAAAGGAACTCTTTCTTCCGGATCAAACAAAGGGCTTTAGCGTATCACCACCGACTGGAGCTGGAACAACAGGGACAGCGGATCGAACAAAAGACGCGGGCTGGTCATAGGAGCTTTATTCGATCGACTCTCAAAAAAGCACTTCTCACTTGCGAGTTTCCGCAATAGGTCTCGTACCAGGCAAAAAAGTGAGAGTAAAGTGTATCTGGCAAAGTCGTACCTGGCAGAATGCATGTCAAGGCCAGGCCTGGGCTAACCATTGCTTTTGTTGGTCCTCAGCCAATCGGTTTATCGTACCGACGCTCAAGCCCTTGGGCGGGCTGATATTGAAACAATCCTCTGATCGATAACCTTCTGAGCGGAGTCGATCGATATTTACTTACTTCTGATGATGCGTCTTCTGGTTATGCGCCAGTGAAAATCAATATCGCTACGCCCCTTCATTGACTCCCATTCCCTTGCAGCGAGCGCAGCCCTCGACTCGAACCTATTCCCGCGAAGAGCGTCAGCCCATACTTGGCACAGTTACCTTCTCATGATACATCCTTACCAGGGTTAGCAGTGACCATAAGTCTCTTCTGCGTAGGGTTAAAGGCACGGAGAATTTATTTGCTTGCGCCGTCACCATCTTAGAATAAAGTGTTTTTTCCAATGTCTGAATGAGAGACTGCCGGGGCACTTACTCGTTATGAATGAAACCCCTTCCTCTGTGCCTTATTTTCCGGTACCGGTAGCGAAGAGTACTGACGCTATTGGAGTCTCTTATCGGATCCGTTAGCGGGTAGTAAACTTGGCAGGGAGAATAATACGTTTGGCAGGTCAGGTGCCCGCCTATGCAACTAGTTTAGTTCATTTTCAATAGTTGATTCGATATCAATCAGATTCGGGAGAAAGAGCCGCCAGGTCGTCACCAATATTATCTGAGGTCGGGATCAACAGTGCTATCCAGGCAGGTCACCCTACCCTATATAATAAATAGGTGGATCTCAACTTCGTGAGTAACTCGGCCAGTGGAAAATGCAAATCATCCCAAAGTGTCTTCTTACTCGGCCTGGTTACAAATCGGTAATTGGATCGGCAGGTAACAGGCTGTATCTTTCCTATCTGGGTTCAATTCCTTGAGTCCTACCCGCATTGGATTAAAGCCTTCGATGCTTGTGAGATGTTGACCAATTGCTTTCTATCCGCACCTCACTTTCTATGCCCAGGGAAGAGAAATCGGAAATTTATGCTTTTCGCCACAGTAGCCTCGGGTCGACCTGACTTATCGGTCGGTGCTATCGGCCCATTGTTCCTCCCTCAGCTTCTCGTAGACACCTGAGCTCTGGCACAACAGGGGGTAGCCCTCACATCTCTCGCCCAAGTTCAGCGAGCTCTCTTACTAGGGACATATTTCTTTTCTTCACCTACTCCTCTCTTCTCCCTAACCCACTGTTGTTTATAACTCCTCCTGCCAAAGGTTTAAGTCAGTCAACGATGGTTCCAACAACCGGCGGGGAGCATTTCTCGGTTAACGATGCTTTTCGAAGGATTCGTGCTATTTCATAGCCTCTTCGGGTGGGTCTTTTACTTATATTTTGGATACTTCTTGCAAAGAACCATAAGCTATCAACTCCGGCACGGAAGAAATGGACGGGCATACATTCGATAGAGACGAGCCGTATGAAGGGAAAGGCTGATTATTAAGCTCGAGTAAAGTGCACGTTTTTTCTTTCCTCCTCCTCTGGGTGGGTTCTAATGCCACTCAGGACGGATCCATACAGTAGTTGACTCCGGAAGGATGGAAGACTCAAGATGGAATGAAACCTATCGCCTTCAGAGAGAAAGATGTTTACCTATCCCCCCCTGCGACCAAATTCGAATTGGCTGGATTTGAAATCAATGAAGAGGAATCGGACTAGGTTTCGCCCATTAGCTAATCCGGTTGAGTATGAGGGTCCTAGTTCTTAGCTGAAGTACTACTTGCTTGCGTATCAACCTGCTTTTCTGGATTTAGAAGCGGACGATAGGTCTTCAATTCTCTTGCGTATGAAAGAAGAAGAATCGGACGAGGAATCGGCTTCCTAACTAGCCTTACCCTAACTAGGAAGTAAGGCAGCTAATCCTTTTACGTACGGTTGAGTAAGAGGGTGAAAGCCCTATTTCTTAGTTTGAGGTTGAAGTCCTACCACACCAACCAACTAATCTGGAAATGTTCGTAACGTAAAATGGTAGTAAGAGCAAAAGAGGGGGATTACCTAGTCTTCATCTTCGGCTTAGGACTCCTCTGCTGTAGACTTCCTAGATGCACGAATTGGAGAAAGCGGGGTAGAGGAATTGGTAAAGTCCATGTATCGTCTAAGAAGAAGAATCGACGAGGAAGTGAACGAACGCTCGTTAGAGGAGCGAAAAGCCACTCTTCCTTTAGGTGCAGGAGCGGAGCCACTCGACTGTAAAGGAGAGGGAATCCTCGGGTAAATGTAAATAAAGAGTACTAGACCAGTATAAAGAAGTAGTTGTTCCCCTTTCCCCATTGAAGCAGTAGTCTCCGTAGTGGCATTCCTAGTAGCAGTAGAAGTACCTCTTAGGTTAGGACAGCGCTTTGTTGTCACTGGGAGAGAAAATAGAATATCCGGATGTGGGTAGATGCAGTAGGTATTGATTCTGTCGAAGGCTGGTTGACACTCTTCGTCCGATAACAGATATGGAACTCTAGCACTACTACTCTAAGAAGGGTCCGAAGGAGGAACGTAAGGTGCAGAGCGGGAGCCCGGGAGAGGAATTAGATCCGCATACATAACATACTTTTTCGAAAGCTTCAGAAGTGGAAGTTACATAGAGTCTGGTGAAGTCCGAGTATGTGAAGTCTCGGTATGAGGGATCCGGGTTTCGGGGATATAAAAAAACTGTGATTAGAGATAGGTTCTACATAGTGGATAAGCAACGAGTAAGGCAGATTCTCCATTAGATTGACTAGTCTAAATGTGCCGCATAAGGATTGACTATATCGACCAGTACTGCTTAACTGTCAAGTCCTCTTATACCTATGTGGATCACCCTCCCTCTTGGCTTAACAGAGGGGCGCTCCTCCTCCCATAACATAACAGGGACTTCCCGTTGATAATGCATTAAATTCTTTTTTTAGAGTTGGGAATAACCATCTTGAATGGAAAATGATTTTATGCGCTAACGGCCTGCTTATTTGATTCATTCGATTTTTTCTCTGCCTTTCAATTCAAGCAGGTGGCGGCTGTGCATCGTGCATCACCTTACCATTATTCCATTTGTTCAACAAGATCTCGTAGGGGAAAGGAGTAGATTCTCGATCTTTCTGTTTGCTGGAGAATTGGGCTTGGGCTATAGTCTCTACTCTACGTAAATATGTGTCCGCTAGTCCTACTTCCTCTCGCTTCCTTGCCGAGAAATAGAATAAATCAAATCAGAATGAGATTGCTCTTATACCTCTGACTTGGACCATTCTAATGACTCTGCAAAGTCTGGTTTCGAGGAAAACTATTGTATTGCCTTTTACTTTTGATTCGTAGTTTCCTTTCTGGTAATATGAAATGAAGTGGGTGATCTTTGCTTTGCATCATAGGATTCCTATAGAGGGGCCGCTTGTCTGTAGTCTTTGACTCTGTCCCTTGATCCAACCACTAATGGAGGCTTTCACTCTTTCGGAAGCAGAAGCACTTTGTTTTAACATAAGAAAGAAAGGAAGTGGAATTCTCGTCTTCAAAAAAGGGTCAGCTTTGAGTCTTGCCCTTCTTTCTTTTCTCATCCTGATAATGAAGACACGTCAAACTCCTAACGACTGATAGACGGAGGTTGGTGAACTACTTGAATTAAAGAAATTTTCTGTATCGACCCAAGCCAAGCTATTAGCCTAGCCGAACGAGAGTCCCCTACTACGAATGAATCTGAATCCATGGATCTCAGTCTCTGGACTTTTCTGCTTTTAGGTTAGGCTAGGTTGGGTATACTCCTTAACTAAAGCTACTAGACTACCCTGATTTGCTTTTTCTTCTCGCATGAAGCCCTCTTTCATATGGGATGGGAACGAAAGAAGAAAGCGACTATCTGGCATTCCTCGGCACCCTTCTCAAATCAATACAAAGATCGATAGCAATAGGGGATAAGCAGTTCAGATAGCTCTTGTGTGGATCTGGAAATAGGCCGTCTAACTCGCCTAAAGGACTCTTTCAGAACTAACCCCACGGAGCGGTAGGGAAAAGTCAGCTTCAGATAATCTCTGTAAAAAACCTCAATTCTGTTCTTTCTAGGAGAGATTGTTGGGTGGGGTAGAGTCGATACCCTCATTCTTTTCGATTTCTCCTTATCCAGCCGATCCATTCCACAATCTCTATTGTTGTTTAAGATCTCCAATCATATACGTGATAGATCAATCATGCGACTTCTTGCTTCCATTCTAGAACTACCTGTTCTAGTAAACACGGGAGAGAAAGAAATGAAGGACGTGACGCCCTTCCCCGAAGTTCCTATAATTGGGCCCATAATCTTAAATTTTTTGTTTGATCACTTCGACAAAGAATTTCAGGCGAGATTTTCCCAATTCCCGCACGTTCGTCACTCATGTGTAGGCTTTGTGAAGATCCCCTTAGGGAAAGCCAAGGACTTCCCTGTCGAGGAGTTTTTAGATGTCGTAAGGGAGCTTGATCTCGCCGGAAATCTTCGGTACCTGCTGCCAGGTGGAGCTGCGGTTAATTACTTTGGGAATCTAATTTTTCTCAACGAGTGGGGCGCTGTTCAAGTTGTGGCGAAGGGTGACTTTGACAGCTAGAAAGGTGTGTGTATCTTATAACATTTTAATTTCTTTAGTAGTTCAACGTTTGTTATGTTATCTCTATTCTCTAAATTCACCTCTGGGTCTCCTGAAATACGAATGTTACATCCGCCTGGAGAAGAGGGTTTCAGGTTTCGCGTAAACCAGCAGTCCTACATTAGTAAGAACCCCCTGTGGTGTGAGCAGCTAGTAGCTAGTGGAAGCAGCGAAGCTAGCAGCAGCAGCGAAGCTAGCGGAACCTTACGCGATGAAAAAGCGGCGGGAAAGGCTATCCATTCTGTGGGGCCTTGGTTACCACTTAGGGCGAATCAAAACAATCTTCCTTTCAAGTTAAGGAAAAGGGGAAGAAAGATACTTCGATCACCCGACCGGGTTTGGCGGACGTTTTGAGGGAAGGCGGTAGAGTGAAGTCATTTCGGCTTTGCGACGCAATCGTTTACTCTTATTCTCGAGATATGCTCTTTCGCTCCGAGGGCTAGGCACCTTTGATTGGAATTTCTTTGCCATCGGCATCCTAGCAATCCAAAGAATAGAACATGGTTGACCTTGCTTATGGGACTTAGCCCAGACAGGCTAAACTTATCACCCCACTGGCATGGAAGAGGAGCGCATAAGGAAGCATGGAAAAAAGTCCGGCACTGAATTAAGCGATTGAAGTCTCTTTATCTTGCCTCGTTCCTGTTGAACAGGCAAATTCCAATCTTAAGTAAAGATGAATCGCTGTTATCGGCGTAAAGAACTTGAAGTGAAGAAGAGAAGTTCATTTGCCAGCTTGATTTGAAAGCACAAAGGTATGATAGATAGTTTGAACCCGAACTCTAAGGGCTAACTTCACTACTTTCATTTTTTACTTTTAAACACCGAATTCGTTTTCCCACCCTATTCTCAGAATATCGTATTCTTTCTTTTACAGTGTCAGAGTTCTGATCATTTTCAGAAAGAAAGGCTATTCAGCCAATCCCTTGCTGCTTGCTTGGTAATTGCATCTCCCCAAGGCATATGCGCCTTCTTGTTCAAAATCGACTCTTCCCCTCTCACATTCGTTCGAGTAACTCCGTACCTCTTGTAAGTTCACATTTTGTCTATGGTGAGGTTGAGGTAGAAGGAGCTCTTGATCCAGAAGGCGCTTTACACAGCTCACTAACTCTGTACATGCAGTGGTCTGGATACCTCTTATTCGTCGGCGATCCAGCGAACCTATACTTAAAAGTGGAATATGTGAACAAAGTTTGAAGTGCTTAGCTTATCCGCCCTACCACATAGATATCTACATTTGAATCCCTCCATGCCTAGACTCTTGGACAAGTGAGAACTGAAACATCTAAGGTCCTCTGAGTGCACGAAGCACTCCAACGAAGAGATCAGTCAGCAGGGTCCCGGCGTAAAGTCCAAGAGAAAGAAAACTAAAAACCCGGCTCCTCAATTCCGTTCGTTCCGGTGCTAGTCCCTTGGAACCCGTATTCCGATAGATTCTATTTTTCTTGTTGATTAGTCACAAAGGGAATGAAGTACGCCCAGCTCACACTAACCTAGAAGAGTTCATCTTGGAATCTTCTTTGATTGCTGCAATTTCCCCTCCATAAAAGGAAAGAGCTGAGATTGGAGCTTCAAGTGAAAGATCGATTTTACCTGCTCCTGCTCCCCCACTTGGCTAAACTAGCGCACTGGGATAGGAAACTCCGAGCACTCCCATGGGATAGGAGATAGGAGTAGGAATGCCTAAAACAGGAGATTACTTCGTGGCAGGGCTTCTTACAAACCACTTGCTATAAGAACTTTAAAAGCTGGTGAAATAGTGCTACAAAGCACAAGCTTATTTACAAAGCAAAAGCCTATTAAAGGAAGACTCCTCTCTTCAAAAGCCAGAAGGAATCTCAAGGAATAAGCCCTCCGTAGGGCTTACCAATGTAACTGGCTTAGATGGCACTTTAACAGTTCAATGCTTCCCGCTTTAATAAGATATTAAAATACCTTAGTCTTAGAAAGAACTTTACAAAGGCCAAGACAAGCCCAGGAAATTTCAATTTAGTTAGTGTCATTGGACTTAGACCTAATACTGATTCTTCCGCTAAAAGCTAACTAAAGTTCTGTCCGGAATGGCGGGAGTTATAGTCCGGAGCATGTACGTCTCGTATCGAGGAAGTCGTCTCATGCACTGGTGTGGGAAGGCAGGCTTGACTTCTAGTTCCTCGGTTCCTGCAGTTGTTGAGTCAACTTGAGACTGCAGCAGAAGTAGGGACTGCGCTCTTATACTGTCACGCAGGTTCCATACCCTGAAACGATACCGAAAAGGTGAGGATTGGGCTCAACCGAAAAGGCTAAAAGAGATCGGGGAGGAGTCGCATCTGACTGAAAATGCGTATCGTATATAGAGATCCGGTTAAGGGTAAGGCAATCCGGCTTCTTCGTAGTATAAGGAAGAGGCCTAAACAGTATTCCTTTGTCTCGAACTTCGTGAAGAACTCCATTCTATTTCTCCCTCGTTACGAACAAAAAAGTGGAGCGGGGAAGGAAGAAGAACTTCTATCTATGGCCGTGCCATAGGGCTTTATCAAAAGATAAGTATCCGATCTTCCTTGGGCTTTCACCAAGAGACAGAAGGCATCTCCCTTACTCAAAAAAAGACCCTCTCTCTCTTCGTAGGCGTGGAGATTTTTTGAATTTGTAAAAAAAGGTAAGACTTTGAAGTACAGAAATGAGAACGCTAGCGAGAGGGCTTGTGGTTCAGTTAGCAGAGCAAATTAGTCAATACTGAAACGAGGACCTCCTTCATAGCCGATGATTCATTAGTTAAGAGGATAGTACGCTCAAATGCAAGGAGATCTTTGTCTTCTCGAAAGCGAGTTCAGTCTCACTCTCCAGAACGTGCTAGTTCCACCTGATTTCCGTCCGTACTCTCAAAGAAAAAAAAGGCAAAAGAGCTCGGATTGAAGCTTTCAACCAATTATCCCGGGACTTAGCACAGTGGAACTTTATCAATGGACGTGATTAAGTCATCGCTTCGCACCTCTCCTTGTCATTCGATCTCCCCGCTTTCCTCCACTCGAGTTTCAGTCAACCATATCTATATCTAACTCAGTGGAGCTACCACAGGTAGAAACCTAGCTACCAAAGCTGCCGCTAAAGCCCTCTATACCCGTTGGAATGGAAAGTAAGAAAAGAAGATACGAATCCTGTGAAATCGCACTTTTTATTTAACTAGTTAGTGGTGAAGTTAGAAGAGGATGGGGAAAAGGACTCTCGCTCCTTGTATTAGACCGCCACGCCCCCTATTTAAAGTTAAAGAGCTTCCTTCGGTCGCCTCGGATTCAAAGTAGAGTCACTAAGTACCGGAATCGGTGAACTAGAAATTTCGTATATGAACAGACTTTTGTCTGCCCTATTATAAGTAATGCACGAAAGTCCAAAACGTGATCGTTCCCGTTTGCATCTTCCAAGGATATTTTCTCCGCCATCCGTAACCTGTCGTGTCGTACGCGCTACCTTCGCTATCTAAAGAGTAAAGAGCTACCCTGAACCCTTTTATTGGATTGGTCGCCTCTACCCTTCGTTCCTTTGAAGTCGCTAAAGCCCGAGCTAAGCAAGGTCTTTCCAAGACCGAAGTCTGGAGCCAAAAAAAAGCGCATCCCGAGGAAGCTTCTTTGATACACATAGTTTAGCCGCCAATAAATGATTGTCGCTACTATTTTACTATATATAATAGCAGTAATTTGCTGGCACTTTCATCTAGTTAAGAGAGAGAGCCCCGGTTGGGGCGAAGAGTTGGGTTGGTGATGGTGATCGACTACCTCTCCTTCATGTGGAGCCTCTTCTCAAGCAGCCTATACCATGATTAAATGTTCCTTAAACCCCCGCGGGATGTTGGGCGTTAGCTCAGTTGCTCCTAGAACAGCCTTTAATATGAAATGTGGCTTCTCCTCCGCCATAAGTACTATATATATCCTAAAAGCAGTTACCTGCCATCTAGATTTATCGTGCCTGTCCTTCTCCCTTTAGCTCGTGTTAGAGCGTTATAAATAGGAGGAAAATAATAGTAATATAAGTACCTTAGAAGCATTAAATAGTTTTGAAGTGGAGCACTCAAAATGCAGGGGGCTTACCCCAGAACCTAAATTAGATGTGCCTGAAACTGAACTCACACTGCTTGCAAGTAGCGATATAGTGAAGCTGGCAGCGAACTCACCTGGCCCTATTCACTCGGCTGTAAAGGGACGAAGTTCAGAGCCAGGAACTACTACAAAGTTGAATCTAGCTATCCCCCCTCAAGTTTCTCTAACTCTAAGCTCCCTTCTGCAATCAATACTGAAGAAAGCCCTTTTTCCGGCTTTTCAGAGCCCGTCCAATCCCGATTTAGACCTCAAAATAGGCTCGAATTATGGCTCGCTGAAAGTATTCCACTCCTTCGTTCCATTTAAACCACTCGTTTTTATACGAGCTTCAAAAGTCTTCCGATCGCTTGAAGATGAGGTAAGAAGAGTACTGGCTTCCTCAAGGAAAGGGTAGACTAGCTACTAACAGTAGCGATCGCTCAAGGGTCTCTGTCTCCTCACTTAGAGAGCTGACCAATTAACTTCTTCCCCACCCCACAAGCTTCTGTCAGCATAGAAGGAAGGCAACAAAGAAGGAACCAGGCTAGGGACATGGTAATAGCAGTCTCTGTTCACTCATGCTTGCTGCTTAAGACTCTCTTTTCCCTCTCCCCCAACTGAAGGCGGGATTTAATCTCTAAAGAGAAGGTCTTCTTCCACGCTTATACCAGTTCTGGGCTTCCATTTCACCGGCGAGGAACTGAGACTTCTAGTAGTAATGAACTCAACTCATGGCCTCTGGTTTAGTGGTTTCACTCCTTGCATCAGACCGTACTTCCCTCGCTTGGTACTCGCTAGCATAGCACTCCGCTCCCAACCAAATCTCCATGTGATCCCTACCCTCATCCATCAATAGCTGAAGGGCGGTAGTCTTAGGCGAAGACTTTATTAAAGAATCCCTTCCTTCGGCGAAGGGCTAGACACTTCTATAGTGGGATCTCTTGAACCTATGAAACTCGTGAAAGTGGGTGAACCCCTTGCCCTTTCCCTGGCTCCTTGCCTCTCTCACTCAAGATAAGGTCAGGTGATCCCTTTCTGTCTCCTTCTCAGTTAGGTCAATAAGCCCCTTCCTTTTGGTTCATGTAAGAAAGGCGAAGGTGAATCCTTTTCTCCCCTCTTCTCTTGGTACAGGAGCTGAACCCATTCATTGCTGCTTCCTTGGTTGCTGCACCTGCTTCTGCTCTTGGGTTGGTAACGAAAGCTGCTTGGCACGTCTCAGACCAGGGCCACTTGTGGTCCCTTTTCAACAAATCTGTAAGCGGGGCTGCTCTTTTTCGAGTACCCCCTGATTGATGAAAGGGCGGTAATAATTGGCAAGCCCAAAGAATGATTGCAGCTCCTTTACCTTGGTCGGGGCCTGCCACTCAGTGATAGCACGGACCTTCTCCTTGTCCATGCGTATAGTTCCTCCCCTTATCCAGTGGCCGAGGAACATAATTTCGTGCTGCGCGAATGAGGAGAGAAGTTTATATGAAAGTCTCACAAGAAGGATGGAATCGTGGAATTGATTGGAGTTAGATTTTTTCCTTAAGCTAAGGTAACTCCAGGATACAGGGACGAAGTGGCCTACTAGGGTTTTCTTAGGACTCTAAGAATAAGAAGAGCTTATTCATTCCACTTTCCTTTTTCCTTGAAAGGAAGAGTTTTCTTAGATCAAT
Organism: Reutealis trisperma; assembly: GCA_947687605.1. Taxonomy (NCBI): domain Eukaryota; kingdom Viridiplantae; phylum Streptophyta; class Magnoliopsida; order Malpighiales; family Euphorbiaceae; genus Reutealis; species Reutealis trisperma. Next base: position 18,435 of record CANTUT010001980.1, read on the forward strand.
GAAGGAGAAGGAAGAGGGCACAGGAGATTCGATTCAGTCAGCTTGGTTCTTGACTTTGCCATTTCAAAAGCACTATTCAAGTGAAGTGCAAGATCCATGACCCGACCGCTTAGCCTCTGTAGGTAGGGGGAAGATCATACCGGAAAGAAATTCTGCCTTTAAAGAAGGACTTTCAGGTAAGCATGCATAGCTTGATGGGAAAGAGAATAGAAGGAGTAGGTCCTCTTATAGTATCAGTATCCCTCTATCCATCTGTCTTGCATTGCTTTGCTTCACTGGAGCTTATATAAAGCGGCGATACGAAGAAGAGAGAGAATCTGTCTGTCTTTATAGTGCAGATGGACTTACTTTACTACCATCAAAGCTTCCGGTTCTATTCCTTTTTGTTTGAAGTAAAGGCTTGTTATCGACGAATAAATAAGCTCTTTCTACTTTGCCCTAAAAGCTCATCCTAAGGAAAGCAGTTTTCACTCGAGAAGATAGCTTAAGTTATAGTTATCACAGCTAAAGCGATAGCAACTCATGAACGAAGTGCTCGACCATAGGGAACGAGCGGAATAAAAGTAGCGAGTTAAGGGTTAGGTAAGTATCAGAAAACTTGGGTATCTTCTATCAGGGTGATAGACTTACATTTTGACAATGGCACATAGCTGGAGCGCCCTTCTTCTATCTTCTATCCTCTCATATTATGCCAAGCCTTTCTCGGCCAAATGATAGAGGCGCAGGAGATTCATTCGGGTTCTCAGCTAGCTGCCATCTAGAGATCTTCCTGCTTCATTTCCGGATAACTGAACTGAGAGGTGCCCAGAAATGCGGAGCCCTTATACCGATTGATGTACTTTACTTCAGTCCGAGTACTGAAAGACGTGACAAAATCAACACCTGGTACTGACGAGCTACCCCTTACCGAAGATGGTGGGGAAAGTCACTTCGTACCCTTCCCTAGCTCTTGAGTTAATGAATTCAGTAGTAGCTGAGTTCTTACTTCTTACCGAGCTATGTGACTCTATACCCGAACGAGGGGAATTGAATAAGACTTGAAAGGAGAAAGAGAAAGAGCTACATACTTCTTGTAATACCTGGAACGGACGAACGATAAGAAAGTCAAGTGTGAAGTTTAGTCTACCGGAGCTCATCTATTCTCTTAGTAAACGATATTCATTTCAATAGGAAGAGAGAAAGTTAGACAAGAATTCTCATAGATAAGAGAGATTCGTTCTGCCCTTTGCTTTTATAGTCAAGTGAGGTAGTCCTCTCCCAGGAGCTTAGCCTTGTGTGACCTGAAATGGGTCGGCGACAGCCGGGATGGGATACCAGAGGGCATAAATTCCAATCTGACTTCAGAAGCAAAAGTAGAAACTGAAACTCTTATTCTTTCAGTAGAGGGGGATCCATGTCCCAGTAATTGGTGTAAAAAGATATGCCTTATGTTCAATGAAGATAGGTTTCTTGCTTTCCGAACTAACAGGAAAAGAGAGACATGCGAGTTCGACTCTCGTTCTATCCATCCATGTTCAGCAGTCCTTGTCCATGTTGGAACTGTTGATGGCAGTACCGCTCAACTACGAGATGCTTGAAAGTCGATGTCTCAATGTTCCCAAGAGTAGCATCAAACGGCAAGCCATGCTTCAAGCTAGTCACCACCTCATTACGCCAATGAAGGATCAGTTGGCAAGGAAAGTAGAATCCCATTCCCCAGGGCGCTGACCTTTTAGCCAATTCGGCTATTCAGCCTTACCTTACGAAGAGGGGCCCTTTTTTCACTCCGGCTTTCGAGCGCTGATCCAACCAGTTATCATTTTCCCTTGGCTGCTTTTCTTTCGCGCTTATGGTGCTTATCGCTGCTGTTAGGGCTTCTGTATTTGGCCTGCGCTACCCTCTCCTAGCTAGCAAGCAAAGCAAGAGATTTCGCATGGATGGAAAGAACGTTGCTAGAGCAGTTATTTGTGAACACTTTTTCCTGATGTGTCGCAAAGGAGGCATTGGGCCTTTATGATGTGCTTCCTCTCGCGGATCGTATTCTGCAATCACTCTTTGAAGATACTTTGATCTTTTTACATTCTTGCTCCTCCTTTTCTTCGTCTATCTAAGGACAAGCTTCCGGAGGGCCGGAAGAGGGGATCATAAATGATGAGCGTAGCTTAATTTAGCTAATCTCACACCGAACTTTAAGCGAGTGGCTCCTTATGAAAGAGTAGCCCAATGCCTACAAGAAATGCGCTCTGGAAAACCTTCCGGGAATCACTCGATCTCTTGGAGAACGTTCTCCCCCCAACGAAAAAAAGACTTGCATTACCTGCATTAGGCCTCCGGTCTTCTTTTCTGATAGTCTGATAGAATGTCTTAAAAAAAGTCTCGTTGGTCAAGGTATACATAACATTTTATGAACTCGATGTAGAGAGAGACCTATATAGAAAACCATATCGAGAGGCACGGCTCCATACCATACATAGTAAACCGCTATTGGCGGCTAGACTTCGAGCCCCCATGATAATGAGTCACAGGGAGCTAGTTCTATCACAACTACAGGTTGGACCATCCATATGTCAAAGTGAAACCACTTTTCTTTGTCCGAAAGTGGCTTGACGCTCTCCCCCGAATTTTTTACATGAACGTAGCGAAGGGAAGGTTTAAGCATTCTCTTTATTTTTTGGAGGGTATGAAAAAGAAACGAAACGAACGTAACGTTAGTGGAGGATAGGGCTCAACTTAATTAGTTAGTTTAAGGACTATACTATAGTCGAAGAACGGGTACGAAACGGGTTAAACGATAGTGTTACGAGTATAAGAGAGCAAGCGTATCAGCTGCCCAAAGTAACTCGCGGACATGAAACTTTCTTCCTCTGTTCCTTATGACCATCACTGGTACTCCGATATTGGAGCGAGGAAGCAACTCTCCTTCGGACCCTCGGCCTTAGCTCGAAAATGGCCTATCTTTCAGGACGACGAAATCCCAGCAGGCTAAATGGAAGTTATGCCTACCACCAGAGAGGAGGTTACTAAAAAATACAACTAACTAAGAGAATACGCTAGGCTATCCAGATCGGATTCTATCCACCGAGGGCTACGAAAGCGACTCTGATATACTCTACAATTTATATTTAGTCTAAGATAAAGTAAATTTTCTTATTATTAAGTAAAGAGAAGAGAAGGTCAGAGCCATGGAAAGACTACTTTTTCTGACTAAGAAAGCAGCAAATCCTTTAAGCCGGCTCTCTTCTCCTCCCCATTTTTCTTAGATAGTCCGTATTTCAAGTAGTCAAGATGCCAGTGCCTATTTATTCTCTTGCCCTTCCTTCTCTTGTGCGCCGGGCGTGTGATCGATTGGACCTTCCCCTTTTCGCCTGGAAGAGGGTCAGTCTCAAAGCAAATGAAAGCGGTTGATTTGATGCTCTCCGGAAAGAGCCAAAATAGCCGCGGATGCAGAGTTAGCACTACCTTGCTTCCATCCCGTATCTCACCTTCTTTTCCTATGTCGACGTTGTCATTTGGTCACTAACGGTCTAATTAGTCATAGTTTCCTTCTTCGGAGGTCAATTACATCAAACCTTCTCATCCAGCGGCTTTTGCTTTGTTTACTCGGAGTTCTTTCCGTCTAGTCTGGTTTGCTTCTTTGCGTTCACTCGCGGAGTTCTAGTTAGGTGAATTCTTTGCATCTATCAATCAAATGAATGCTAAAATTCTCTCACCAACCAAGCTGATTTGGCTAAACAAAGGACTTGGTGATTAGTAGCTGGTTCAACAAGAGCAATTTGATCTTATTGGCTTGCTTATTCAACTCGTTTGAGTAAACCCCGTCTTTTTGGCTTGTTTTTGATCGCATTGACTTAAGAGTGAGTTCAGATTGGATAATGGTTAGTGAAGAGTCCCTTGAAAGTGGTTTAGCCTTCAGCATTCTTAATTGGCTCTTTCTCTTCTTTTCACAAGTGCAATGGCGAATAGAGCTTCGAAGATTGGCTTAGAACTAAGGCTTATTGATGTTAAGAGGCAAAGAGTTACTGAAGAACCTAATGGATCGAACTCAAAGGATTGGATGGGAGGAGAATGATTTCAGTTTCTCACATCACTAACGTAATTTCCTCTATGAGTATCTGAATAGAAAGACGAGCAAGAGGAGGGAAGAAACTGTGTTGAGCGCTACGCCCGGACTACGATGTGCCGTTTGAGGTGCACACGGATCAGATTACGCGATCGGAGGTGATATGGTGCAGGAGGGGCATCCGGTTGCTTACGAGAGCCGGAAGCTCAACGACCGGGAACGGAGGTACTCGGCACACGAGAAGGAGATTGCTGCTATAGTGCATTGCTTAGGTGCGGTGAGGAGTAGCCACAACGTACTTTGCGACACAGAAGAAGTTGTCCCGGCGAGATGGCAAGAGTTCTGAGCAGAGTGGGATCTGGTGTTAAGTAGAAAGCGGTTGCAGATGCGCTCAGCAGACGAGCATATTTGCCTACAACTAAGTTGGGGCTGAGTGTAGCAAACGAGCCAGGGTCGTTAGTCAGGTCGTCGGGACACTTGCAGAACGACTCAAGGAAATTGATTTAGGACATTGAACCGGGATCATGGAGCAGAGAAAGGGACGACTCGGAATTGTTGGCTAATGGCCTTACTTACACCCGAGGGAGCAGGTTGTACGTGCCGAAGTCGGCTTCGGAAAGTGCTTATCCAGGTGTGTTGTCATGATACGCCTTGCCGGGGCATACGAGTCACGAGGGCATATTACTGCAGATGGAGGAAGATGTGGAGCAGTATGTGAGGACTTGTCTGGTTTGCCAGCAAGCCCTTTCGGAGTAAGCAGGGGAGAACGCATTAGAGAAAGCCAAGAAGTGTTAAAGGAGGATTAACCAACTTAGCAAGACTACTGTTCACTTGCTCTGAAAGGCAAGGGAAGAGGTCAAAAGGTATATTGCTAAGACAACTGGAGCAACTAGAGAGTCAACTAAAGCACCTACTGGAGAATCCACTATGGCACCTACCGGCAATCATCATACTATTGCGTGCGACTAATGCCAGTCAGACTAAAGCAACAGAACCTACTAGCTGATACAATAACTCCAACTATACTGTCTTGTAATCCTTCCTTGAGTCTTAGCTTACTTTCTTTTAGGCTTATCCTTTGCTATTCCCACTCCTTAACTTATGATAATTATAGATGTAAACCTTAATGTGCAGCCAATATAAACTCTTCCAGAGCCTTAGTTTGATTTGAAGTGAAGTATCCCGCATGCAAGCGAACGGAGCGATCCACTCTTTTTCGACTTGGAGCACTCGGGGTACGCATAAGGCTTCAGAAAGGGTTGGAAACTGAATTCGATAGATAGTTATCGGGAAAGAAAGACTTGGTGACGGGGCTTGCTGCACATACTCAAATGGCTTTTATTTCTTAGCTGGCACTTTAATTTACCTTAGACTGCTACTAGTATGAAAAAACTTCTCTTTCCGCTTTCAATGCTTTTTTGCTTGATGCTTTTTATGTTAACAGCTTTCCGGAATAATTTTTATTTCCTCAGTTGATGTCTTCGATCGACACTTATCTTTCCCTCTATCCCGCCAGCCAGCTTACTTCTTCCGCCCATTACTACCCTTGCTTACTCTCCCGTATTCTGAAAAAGCGAAAAGGTCTATCCCCATTGCCAACTTTCTTAGTCGTGGAAGGGGGTATTGCCTTTTCTTTACTAGTTTTTAGAATCTCTTAGCCCGGCTATTACGTATATCCCGTAGTCCCTATGTCTGATGCTGGCCCTTTCGTCCTAGCTTTCAATTCCGTAAGCATTCAAAACCCTACCATTGTTGCAAGGGAATAGCTTTCCGGTTGTCTGCTAGACTGTGTAATATCCCCCGGGGGCTTCTCTTCTTTTCTTCTAGCATCTCCCGTAGCGGAGAAGCATTTCCCTTTGCTTCGAATCAATCCTATCCTCAGTAGGGGCCTAATGCCAGTCTTCGAGGCAAGCGAATCAATCGTATCCACCTTTCCAGCACGAATCCTTGTGCTAATTCTTGTAGTGCTTGACTCAGTCTCTCCTTATATGACAAATGTAAGCATACATCCCAATCATCCTAATCTTTAACCTCAACTTTGACTAAGTCCCTCCTCTCGTGTGATTGGTCTAAAGACCGTTGCCCTATGGTCTTTGTCTGGGTGCACTGCTTTTGATTCCGTCTATTCCGTATGGTCTTTCTACGGGAGTGAATGCTTTTGCGGATGTAAGCCCATTCGCCTATCGCTTAAGGTACCTTTGCTTATTCTCTTAGCTATCAGGATTCCATTCCGTCCTCTTTTTTTTCATTGTCTGCTCTGTCTGTCTCGTATTCGATTGCCTCTCTCTCTTTGTTAGGATTGAAAATTCCAAGTGTTGGAATTCGTGTAAGGATTCATTCCTTCTATCATTCGCAGTCTTGTAATTGTTGTATGTGGGGAATGGTGATAGACAAGCAAGACCAGTTCCTCCTTACAAGACTTTTCCACTTACAAAACAAAAAGGGAGGACGGAGGAAAATCGGCTGATTAAAGAGCTTCAAAAGCGGTACAAGCAAATCACATGAAGGGGATAATAGTACACACAAAAGACGGATAATCAGCTTATACGCAATTACACACTATCACAAAGACCACACCCGTGTAAGCATTCCTTCGCTACAAAGCATATCATCAAAGCAAATCATAAGTCAAAAGGTTCGCGGATGGTAATACAAAAGACCAGGATTGATTGATTCAAGGTCCTCGCCTAGCCTTTATTGGTCTTGTTCTAAAGGTTAATGCCTCCCCTCCAAGACTTTGTGGCTCCTTCCTATGGTCTCGGGTCAAGCACTCTAAGGGTCAATTTACGATTCCATGTCCTCGGCCCCCGCATCCCCGTCTACACCCAGAAAAAGAGCAATTGATGGAAAACAAGCCATCATAAACATTTTTTGAAGTTGACACCAAAACATAACCCACGGGTTCGCCCGATAAGGCATAGGAGGAAGTTTCATCGAGGTTAATTTGCACTGTTTAAGTATGGGGACCCTATGCATTTCTAACAGAAGATAGCATTGATCCGAGATTTTGGAACAAGGCTTTTCAAGCCGAAGATTGTTAAGTAGATTCCAAATACGAAGATAAAGAAGGGCCGCTTTAACGCACTGCGCTAGAGGCAAGGGTCGCGCAAAAGGGAGGTTGAGAGATTTTTTATATAAAAGATAATCATGCCCAGTCCCCATTAGCTATAAAGTTTCTGATCATAAAGTCAAGTTAGTGCTGAGCATAGATGGTATGCGAGCCAAAGAGAAAGAGGAACTACCCCGGGCCTGAGGGGACTTTCTTTTCTAGACCAAATGAGGCGTCAGATGAAGGATTCGCCCGAAAAAAAGAACTACAGAGACAAGGGAATATTTCACAGAGGCTTTCGACCCCGTTGTTCAGACGTCGACGAACCAAGAGATCCTGTCTCTCACGAGGAGCCGTAAACAAATCTACCGTTTCAGACGTACCCAAGGGCTTGCCCGAAGGAGCCGCGTCTTTTACTTTTACTGTAGCTGAGCACTCCCACAAGGGAAGGCACCGAGCAACTGGCAAAGTGAGTTAGTTGTTTCGATTCCAGGTCCCAGGGTAGGATACATACAAAGAAGGGGAGCTCTTCCATTTCCATTTCTTAGTAGGAGCACTTACAACAAACTCAGTATTTCCGTAGTCTAGTATATTGAAGACCATCCGGTGGAAGGAAGAGATACGATCGGAAGGAAAAATGTACTAAGTGCCCACCGTTGATACCCAAGATGTCTCTTTCGGCTAGGACCCTAGACCCACCGCCCTTGCCCAGATCAGAATCGGGAGAAAGAGGTGTTGCTGTTGGTTAGGAAGAAATGAAATGCCTTTATTAATGATTAATGAAATTGATTACCCGGCTACACCATCAGTCATTTCCTCGGGAGATGCCTCAGAAACCGGCTCGAATAACATTCCATTCATAGCATTTCATTCGACGATTTTTAATCGAACAGAAATCTTACCTGCGAACCGACAAAAGTTTGCTGCTTAAGGCACGGCCCGGGAGTTTCCCCCTTCGGATACAGCTGCGCAACTTATGTAAATTCTTCCTTGTCTAGCACCATAGGTGGGCACTAGCGCATTAGACCGGTAACTGAACAGAAAGGATTCTCTCTCTACTACTGCGCTGACCCTCTCGCCCTTACCTGTTCTCTGCCCGGACCTAATCCAAGCACTGAATCGATCAAGTTTCTTTGTTCACGCGCATTCCTTGATTCTGGTGACCAATTGAATATGGGAGAAGGTTTTGTTCTATCCTGAGAGAGAGGAGGGACCCCTATTACTGAACAGGAGGGGTCCCACTATGAATGATAAGGGTTGATCCCCTGCACACTTAGGCCAAAAGATGCGTTCAATACAGCCAGAACCACAATGAGAACGAAAAGGCATAGATCAAGGACTGCTGAACCAAAGATTCGTGGATTAGTTTAAAGTGGGCAAGGTGCGAGCACCTAAGAATAAATGCTTTTAAAGCGCTCATACTACTAATCTACGTCATTTCTTTGGGGCTGAGTCCTCTTCTCTTCTTCTCTTCCATACCTTATTGGGCGAGAGGGACATATGACTGAAACGAAAGAAAAAAAACTCTCAATTCACTATCACTAAAAGAATCCGGGAATAAGAAAGCTGGTTCTTCTATTTCTCTGGGGGATTGGGCTTGTCAGCCTACGTACGGCCCTCTGTTCTTCTCAATTAAGGCTTTCCCGTGCAAGACTAAAGTCTGGAGTGAAAGAGAAGGACAAAAAGAGGACTCTTCCGTGAAGGTAGTTTGGGGAGAATCAACCATGAATGAACTTTCTCAGAAGCAAAACAAAAACATTCGGTAAGAGCCCGGTGGAGAAGAACATTCATTAAATGAAAAGCACGGGGACGGGAGTTTATAAAGAAAGAGGGATTCTCAAATAATTCAATAAAAAAAGAAGAAAAAAGAAATTCTAGAAAACACGTTTGGCCGGCACTTTGGTCTTGACATGCCCGTATTGGAGATGGAAAGATTTACTTTTTATAGAAAGAGAATCGGACATGGAATGTGCTCTTCTCTCTTTCCTCCACGTCCTTCACTCGCTTAAGCCGAATCGCTTTTCGTCTTTATGGCATCTGCTTTCAATGTCAGCTGGATTGCCTAGTTGATTGTTAGTTTGATTTTCACTAGTTTCAAAGGCTTGATTGCCCCTTTCATTTAGCTAGGTCGCTAAGGTAGTTCATTCGGGTAGCGGTAACCCCGAAAAGAGCTCTATTTCGACAAGAACGTGTGATATAGCATTTTAAATAGCTGCATCTTGCTAACAGCAGAAAGGAAAAAAGCCCTCAACTCCTAGTAAAGTCGTCTGCTACTTCCACTACAGGAAATAGAAAGAAAGGAAAACTGTTCGCAATGCCCACATCAAAAAAGCATTTTTAAAAACCTCCCCTTTTGCCAAGAAAAGCCTTGAAAGCAGGAAAGGCACGCGATTTTAACAACAGGGTTTTCTTTTTTATAAGACGATATTACCTTCCCAAATTCAACTGATTCAACCATTCTTGGTCCCAACCATACCAGACTAATTCCGTCTAATGGGGCCTAGCCTAAAGGTTCTAGGGCGAATTCCGTCTATTGCTCCTTACCTTACCCTTACCCCTATAGGTGATATAGACTCTTCCCAGTGCCAAGAACTAGGATCAGAAGGAAAGTTTCAACCCTTGTGTACGAAAGTGGGCTATTCCTTGACTACATAGTTTGTCTTTGCCTTTTTCGGCAAGAACAGCATTTAGGAGCAGAGTCTGTCACGTGCAGCCTACTCTCTTCGCTCCCCTCCTCTTATCCTTCCTTTCTTTCATAAGGCAAGGCGCTCGTAAAGAGCCCTCTTCTGGAAACAGATTCTATAGCACCGGAGTCGTTCAAAGAGCTAGCAATTCCTTCTTTCTATTCTGTTTTGTGCGTATCTACTATTGATTCTATGCCAGCAAACCATGCTAACAGCAGAAATGCAAGTACATACAACAGCGGTAATGCCGCATCATTGATAAAGAACCTTGCCTTCCCCAGCTTTGTCCCCTGCTTAAAGTTCATTGGCATATTCCCCTTCCCTTCTATTCTAGGGATATCACTTCCTTTGCACAAGCCTTTTTTTTCTTTCAGCTCTATCCGGAATTCCTAGTTAACTCGGAGTGGCGACTTGATGGACATCTTCCTCTCAAAAGCAAAAGTCCTCCTCGCGCATGGTATGGAGAAAACCTATTTCCAGCGAGTGAGATCAAGATTAATCTAGTTTGATTGATAGTTGACTGTGCTGTGATAAAGCGAGCAGGAGTCTCTCGTTCCGGGTATGTTTAAAAGAAAGGGAAAAAAGGGTTTAATTCTTCCCCATCTGACTAGAAAGCTTTGAAAAGCAGCAAGTAGGGCTAGAGCAAAGGTAGGTTTATTTACTATAAAGATTCCTCCCATTCCTATATAAATTGAAGCGTGGCTATAAGGCTCCATAGTGGGGACTCTCCGACTCGCAGGTAAGAGCGAGGCACTTTGGAGTTTTGAGGGTCCATGTGCGCCAGTGTAAGTTTGATAAATTCTTTTGATGGCGATCCCGGCAATGGGATACATACTTTCTATAGGCGAGACTAGTTGGAAGTAAAGTAAGTTTTTCACAACAAGCCAACTGGAGCTCACAAGTCAATCGAATAAGACAGCTAGGGAAGAGGGTCGATGTAATTGAGAGGGAAGTTCAAGTTTTTTCTTTGATAGAAGCAGGCTCTAAGGGGCGTAGCGCTTGCTGCTTACGAGCAAAGTCTACTATTCCTATCCAGCCTTAGTCAAAACCTTACCCGATGGCCGTTAGCAGGAGTTGACAAGGGATCGTACTGAATTACGGAAAGCGATAAAGAAAGCAAAGAAGAGATGAGCCTTGCAAGCCTTAACAGAAGACCAATACAGCAGGACGAGAGATTCACCGAAGCCAGGAAGAGTAGACCGCTTACCATAAGGAGAAGATCGATATCGCACAGAAGGCGGAGAGCGCCCTATTTGAGATAGTGATTCCAGTTAGACTTGAACCTCAAAGCGATTGAACTAGCCTTTTGACTAAATAGATATGAGCTAGATAGGGAATCCTGAACTAAAGGATCTCGGAGACCCAGCAAAAGGAAAGGAAGAAGGAAAAGCTTTCCCACGTAGTCAGGCAAATTCTCTTTTCTTTACATAAGCCTCTTAGTCCGGCTCAGCTGGAAGAGATTCTAAGTGAGAGGCAATACTGAACCGTAGCCACATCGAGTGAGTTCCCCTCAAAGCCTTCTTCCGAACTTGCCAACAAGTGCTTATAAAAGCAGATCGGTCTCTATCAAAAAATCAAAGGCTAGAGAAAAGAGGGGCTTGGGGCAGGCTTGCTTCGGGAGAGAAAACAGATATTCCGCTTTCCTTCAACTCCATTTTCTTAGGTGGCTAAAGCACCGGGGATCTCGTGCATTGACTTCTCTGCTCATTTCCCTTCGAGGATGGCTAGCTTTTTACTTCTTAAGCTAGAGCTAACTACCTTCCTTCTTCGCCTATAAATCGGTACCCTTGCTTGAGTCTAATGAGCTGCTTCAAACCTTCAAAGCTGGCTAAGGAAGAACCGGGAATGCTTTAGTCCTTTCTTTGACAGGGAGTCCCCTCTTGAGTTCGGGGTACGCAATGAGGTCG
>CANTUT010001981.1:0-40000 GCA_947687605.1 Reutealis trisperma
GTCAAGGGCCATAAAATCGAGTCGAATAAAGTGCAGTTCTTCCGCCAAAGAACCTGAGATCCGACCACATCTTTTCTCTCAGAAAAGGCAGTCTTTTTTCGTCTTTCTTCCTCCCCCTGGGTATCGATCTCTTGACAAGGCTCGGCGAATCAAGCACAGTGAAGTAGTTCAAGTTGAATTCCTTCTTCTCTGAGTTTGAAGCATCAGGTTCATCGGTCGTAAATCGAGATTTGGTCGATGGTCAGTAAGCATGCTGTTAAGGGGCAGTCGAGTGAGCCGCGGAACGTTGGTAGTGTCCATTGCGCGATAGGAAGTTGGTTCTCTAAGGGCAGTTTGCAAATAGTAGACTACTTATACAAAGAAATGTCAGAATCGACATCTATAGAGTGTCCTCTGAGAAGAAGGAAGAGAGATCGCCCGCTTCTTCTTTTGAAAGGGTGCCAGATCCAATCGTTGTTCCTTCCAGGTCGAAAGTCAGAGACAGATACAGGGAAGGTAGAAGAAGCTTCCAAGCGTGCAGCAGCGCCTGATCCTTCGAATTCAATAATGGATTTCAGCATAAAAAGGTATATGCATCTAACATTTATGTATGACGGGAGAGGAACCGGCCTCAGTTTGATTATCAGGGCCCCAGCTTCACAATCGGAGCCCTATGTACCGGTCCGAAGAACCATATTCATCGGAATCAACACAACAAGGTTTTTTTTTACCTCACTTCCATGGCTAAGGAAGTCAGAAGATAGGTCGACTCGAATCTCACTGGCAAACTCTTATGGTTAGTTCTTGGAGAGGTCTCCTGGACCAAATCTCTATGTCCGAAGAGGATTAGACAACCTTGATTCGGCTTGATCCCATGTCTTTGCCTCTTCTGCAGACTGAGCTCGCTGATTGATTTAGTACCTCCGGATGGCAGCTTCTAACTTTGATTCACGTCGATCAGCACGCTGACACGCTCCCAGAGCATGCAGGAATGTCCCTAACTTATTGGCTTATTGGTGTGGTGGATTTACTTCTTTATCGATCAGGATCGGAGCCATTGCTATTAATGATATGACTGCTACTATAGGTCATAAACCTTATGTTTACTCATGCTAATCAGTCTATAGCAACTTTCAAATTACGTGAAGGTATGAAAATTGGCTGTAAAGTGACTCTTCGGAAAGATAGAATGTAAGAATTCCTAAACCCCATGACACCTCGGTGAGGCAACGCAAAATCAGCATCTATCCCCGATCCAAGCTGGGGAGAAAGTATGGCTACCTAGTCTTAGGGGGGCATCTATCTGGTGCGCGCATCCAGGTGGGAATAAAATAAAAGGCTATGCCCCCTTAGGCTATTAGTGAAAGCGGAATCAGTGCCAATCAGTCACTTAGACAGCCAGCCTTGGAATCAGATCAGTCATTTCCAGCAAACGTAGGCTTTCAAGCCGGAGTGCGTCAGGTTGCTTCTTCGAGTCGATCCATATCAAATAGCTTGATTGGTCGAATGACCAGGGAGGGGCTTGCTAAAAGCCATTCACCGCCTTTTCCAAAGGATTATCGCGTCCCCTCTCCTTCCTCAAATCTGCCTCCAGCAAGAATATCCGAGGACTTAGTAAGAAAGCAAGTGAAATAGCTAGGTCATTCAAAGGAGCAGCTGAAAAATCCCTTTCATAGGGGGGTAGGAAAACCAGAATCAAGAGAGAACCTTTTCCATAGACGGAGAAAGAAAGAGCATCGGCTTGGTGGGCTCATAAAGAGATGGTCGACAGATCTGCCTCATAAAGATGAATATTGTTCCGGGGTCTCGTCCTAAGATGAGATTGACCCTTGTCTTCCACTTGATGTGGATTACCGAGATAAATTCTATTAGCAGAAAAGAATCGGCTATTGAGTAGGCACTCGTAGCAGCAAGATAGGTTGTCTTTGCTCTCTGCCCTGAGTCATGTCCTAAGAGAAGGATATACTGACCTATTCATAGCCTTAGCGGTAGCTTCATCGACTACCAAAAGGCTTAGCAGGTCTAGCGCCCTAGACCGGGGACTCAAAGAAAGCACAACTGGAGGACTAACTACGTAACAACCCATTCCATACCAAAAACGGTGGATTAAGCCCCTCATCATAAAATGATACAGGCTAAACCGGGAGTGGGGGTATATACCCCCCCCGTTAAAAGACAAAGAAAGACAAATCTAGAAGAGTCACACTCACCGGTCCAGCCCAACCCCCTGGTTGGGTTGATAATTCTCCTTTCTTTTTTTTTCCAACCAATGCCAGATATGATTCAATAGGAACGCTCAAGCCCTTCTACCCCGTTTGGTATTCAATAAAAACTAGCTTCATTCCTCCTCTGCGTCCCCGGAGTACTTCATTCCCAGTGCCTCTGCGTGGAATCAAAAAACTGACTCACCACTTCGAATTGAGGTTCTCTTAACTGAAAGGTGCTTCCTCAACTAGATAATTAGGACCTACAGCTTACAGGACTTACTAAACTCACCCTAAGCAAGGAAGCCACATCTCCTAAAAGCAGGAACGATATCAATATTACATATTCCTTGCTCTACTCCGCTCTTCGCCTAGAAGCCCGGCTTACAGGAACTACAAGACTAGAAGAAGTTATGCTACTCCCTATAGCAAGGAGAAACTCGTAAAGTGATGTGATGACTCACTGCGCATCGAGAGCTTACTGACAACTCATCCATTCACTTCTGTCCGGGAAGAAAATCCACGCGAACTCGGTCTATCGATCCATAGCCACTAGGAGGGGTGGTGTCCTCTATTTAGGAGGAAATGCCCGATCTTTACCGAAGAGAAAAGCCCTACTCTCAACCAATTTGGAGTCGGAGCTGTCTTCTTTGGAGAGCTAGATGTTGATCTTGCTACGGTTGGTTCTGTAATCAACTACCTGGGGCTCCTTCCTAAGGGTTAAAACAAGGCAGGATGGATAGAATTCCTGCCTTGAAGATCTAGCTTTACTTCTATAACTATCTGGTAGTTCTCTAACGCCAGTTCAAGCAGTCTGATATGGGAATAAAAACCTGTAAGCCCTTTCGATAGGATTCTTTCTGTTCCTCCTTAGTAGCTAACTGCGAGTGCTTTCAGGAGCTAACGTTGAGAAGGTTTTTATTACTAAGGTTTATAGCACGCTAGGCTAGATAAGACTGGATTATATCTGGTAGCTAGACGAAGAGCGAATGTAAGATAGATAGAAAATCTCTCTTCTAGTGGCATAAGGGTTGGCCTATAGTGGCTTAGCCTTAGAAGGAAGCTAAGGCAATCAGTACACGGATCCCTTCCTCTATAAGGAGTGAACCAGACCCAGCTTTTTTCTTTAGTTAAAAACTGCAATCGCCGGTCGGAGCGATCCCCTAATGCCAATGCCCTAACAACAGCTCCAAGCGAGAAAGAGGACTCAGGAAAATCTCTCCATCTAGGAAATCGGGAAGTCCTGGGGCTGGCAGTAGCAGTAGACTCGTCGTGCTTTATAGTTCAGTACGAGAACGCCGCCTACCTCTTATTAAAAGATGTTCGAACCTGGTACAACCCCAGCCTTTTATAACACCTTTCACTACAAAGAAGGGGCATACGTGTCGATTCTAGCCTAACAAAACCGAACACGCCTACCTATTTACTTAAAACTGCCCTCGGGCGGAGATAGCAGCTCAGGAACTGCCCAAAGACAAAGAGACCGTAGGTTTCATTATCCATATTCGTGACTTCGGTTAGAGAGTGACCCCCGTGCTTGTTCCATTCCAAATACTGTACCTCTAGAAACCTGGGGTGGGGCAACAGGGATCCACGTCGAAGTAAAGGAAAGGGCCAGCCATCCATCCCTAGCTATATACGCAATATTGACAACGACTGAGATCTACGAATTATGAAAACGAAACCGATCTTTCCTCGGAACTGAAGGAGCTGTCCGACTAGCAACTGGCGGGCTCAATCAATGAGAGTAGAAGTTCTTGCACGTGGAAATTCCTAAAAGAAAGGATTCCGAAAGCACTGGGACCAGTCCTGAATTTCCATTTCATTAAGAAAGCCCAGGAGCCACAGGATATTTAAAAATCTAGTAAAGGAATTCTTAAACCTACCGGGCAAGCCAACTCACTTTCCTTATCAAGCTAGCAGTCACCTTAAGGGATCCCGCTTATTGACATAGACAACCGAGTCTCTTAATAAATAAGTTTTGGGGCTGGAACAGAGGAAGCAAAAAGTGGGATCAGTAAGAGCCTCATTGGCTAAGCAAAATAAAGCTGGTTTTTCATCCTCAAAACCAAAGCGAAACGACGATAACGATAGGAGACCAAGTCGGATTCCTGGTTGGATTAGAGCCTATCGTAGCTTGTTTTGACCTGCGCTTTGAATGAAGAAAAAGGACGCACCACTCCCCTCTACTTAAGTTATTACTCTTTTTGATTACTTCACTTTCTTGAGATTGACTATTTACTGTACGAAATCAGTATTATTATGAAATAGAAAGTTCTTTAAGGACTCTAACTTCTAGTTTGGAACAGGTATTCAGATTGTATGGATCTTGTCTTTCTTTTTTCTAGTAGGACTTAGGATAGGACTCGTCTTTGAGTGAGGAACCCTTGCGTCTAAGGGGTCCGAGCGCGACCTCATTAAATTATCTATTCTAGTGGGAGTGAGGGAACGGAGGCATAGCTCTCTTCCCATAGCCCTCAAAAGCGGAGGGGAGAGAGCATATCCCGAAGTGAGTGAATGACTAATGTTTCTTTCCAGTTAGGACTTACATTTATTACTTGAAGACTCATGTATGCACGCGGTTCAACTAGTGGAATGTTCCTTCAGTCAGTCCAGGTCGATTTTTGATGTCCCGACAATGGCCGTTGAGCTCGTTTTCGGTTGACGTCAAATACCTAGAGAGAGGATTAGGCTCTATATAAAGTGAAGTCATAACCCGAAGGCCCCTCATCTTTTAGAATGCGCACTCTGATATTTCTTACTTCATTGGGTAGAATCCCATAAGGCAGGAGCCCCATTCCCGAACTCAAGTCCATAGCTCCGTGATATGGAATATCTCCTTCAAACCCAAAGTAAAGTCAGTACAAGACTCATCGTATCAAGAGTCGCGTCGCTAGCTGTCATAGTCAACAAACTGGTTGGTCGATCGTCAGTGAGCAAGCCCAACGGAATTCGGTTTCATGCCTGTGGGTGAAAGCAAGCACTATTACTCAGCTGCCTTCACGTCCTCTTATTATTCTCGCTTCGCTCTCATCCTTGCTAACGCACCTTCGGACCTTAGAATCTCATATATGAGAAAGAGAAAGTAGTTCACTCCGGTTCTTCTAGTTAAAAGTTCAAGTAGTTGCTCTCCCTTTTTTCGAGATAGATTGTTTTGTTAAGTGAACTTGTCTAGCCCATCCTACATAGGCTCGTTAAGAGTTCTGCTTCTTCTTCTCCGTTTGGATACATGGTAACATTTCCCCTGTATTTGGGGAGGGACAGGATAATGGGGGAACTCATTCGAGCGGGGGAATATTCAAATGAAAATTGCTAATTGAGCGAATTAAGCAAGGAGGATCTCGAATTTTCTACTTGAAGTGGGGGGGATCCTTCCCATCCCGCAAGGGCGAAAAATCTTTTCTTTGATCTCAAAAGCTGGAGCCGGCCCGGCAGACTACGAAACTCTTTGAGGTTACGAGGTGACGACATAGATTCACAACGGCTTTCACCTTAGCTGGATCAGCCTCAATTCCTCTATCACTCACGATGATAGCTAAGAGCTTGCTCGAAGACAGCCCAACTAGAGGGTTTTACCTCTTTTTGTTTAATTGATTCAGGCGCTCAAAGGTAGGCTCCAAAAGTCGCAAGATCATGCCAAGAAAGTCGAAAAGCACAGGCTCTCGTTCATCTTTCCAGTTTCTACAAGAAAGAAGGCAATGAGCAGTGAGTGCCGGGTAGAGCAGCTTTATAGATAGGGGTAGTAAGGTACGAGAAGCGGTGGTATCGGGTTGAGCAGCCAAAGCTGTCAGGCGAGCAGTGGTCCCGAGTAGTTCAGTTCAATCAGACCCGCAAGGGAAGAAGCGGGCGGTAAACAAACTTCAGCAAGAGTGAAGTAAACAAAACAGAAGGATGAAGTAAGTGCAACAAGGGCCAGTCAACGAGAAGACCTTCACTCTCGTTTTCTGTCTTCGAGTCTTGGTTCAGTTCGTTCCTCTCTCGCCCTATCTTACTATAAGGGGTGGGGCCGGTTCAAACCAAATCTTTAACAGCCGCTTTCGGCTACCCGCTTTCGAGTGAACTCTTGGACTGGCTGAAAGGGAAAGGGGAAACTGTACTAGTAGCTTACAACTTACTTTGTTCATGTCTCGCCTCTTCTCAAAAAAGAGGGGACAGAGTAGCCAATCCTTTCCCGGATATAGCTTCTTCGGTTAAGTCTAATTCTACCTGCTCGAGAAAGAAGGGAAAAAGAGAGGTACAGTGGGGATTAGCCCCATATCTTAGATGTCCCGGTTAAAGAAAGATCAGTTTCGGTTGAAAATTCTATTCTGTCTGACCTCGTGAAAGCAGCTATCCGCCACTCGTACATATGGATCCGAGTTCCGAACCTAATAGGCCAAGAGCGGATCGCAACTCAAATGGCTTAGCACACAAGTTTTGGAGAGCGTATTTCCCTCCCAGATATGCGTACTTTACTTTATTAGCAGAGAATTACCTTCAATCCCGGGAATTCAAAGCACTCCTTAAAATAAAAGGATAATTATAGGCTGCCTTAACTGATAAACAGAATAGAAAACGATTTGTACTTTACACACAATCTCTAGAAGTGCATTTCCTTCTTCATATCCCGGTGATTAGTGAAATTACCCCATTCTCTTCATGAAATGACAACAAAAAATGGGAGCACTCTCTCTTACGTCACACCATCAGGGTCTCGCTTTTCCGCCTGTTTCAATACATATTTTCAGCTTGCGATCTATTGCAGCTACCTGGTCACTCTACCACTCAAGGCACACCATCGGCTGCCTTTACTGAAAAACTGATTCAAACGAATCATGCTTCTTCCGGTTGCTCACTGCGCGGGGTCAGAAGGAAGGTAGGAGGCATCCCCCGGGCCTTCCCGAGGAAAGAAATGCAGCTTTCTTTGTCGAAGCTACTAGCTACTTCCTCACCATCAAAAGGTATTGAATCATCAGCCTAGAATGAAATAAACTTAGGGAAAAGGACCCTATTGCCTCATCCACACAGGTCAGGTCACCTAGCTAGGGGCATCTGGAAAGGGTCATCCCTTGCAATTCAATTGGGAAATGTTTCACGCAATAGCGTGAAAGAAGTCCTACTAAGCTAAAGAAGCAGAAGAAGTTGCGGAAGAAGAAAAAGGGGCCGGTTTCTCGAGTGATAGTGATTTCTTATTTTGGGTTATCTGACTGTCCTCATTCTAGTTGGTAGGCGTGCGAGTAAGAGGGTAGTAGGCGAAGTTATATGAATTGAATGGGACTTCAGCTTCGACAATCGTATCCTCCCTCCAGATGAAATTGGTGGAGTGGGCAAGGCAGAGAAGACAGGAAAACACAAGATCAAACTTCAGCATTTCCATTACCAGCTCCAGTAAAGGAAGCATTTCCAGTGAATAAGAACTTGAATTGGAATTGGGTCGGGCTAATCAATGGGGCAAGTCTCCGAGGAAGGGTCTATGCCCCCTGTTTACAAAACAAAGCATGTCTCTCTTTCTAGACGCAATTCAATCAAACTTTCTACATCTCTGTGAAGAAAGAAAAGTAGGCGCTTTTAAGGCCAGTGTGGAGTAGCTAGAACGGATGGGAGGTAATTCGTCCTACATTGGGTGGCTTGCTAAAGCCTTGTGTTCGTTTCAGTGACCTGGAGTCTTCGTTTGGGAAATCTCCCTCTATGAACTACGGAGGAGGAAGGATTTTATGTAGGAGCAGAGTGGAATCTGGAGCAGGGTATCAGGTTCAGACGACCTCAAACTGGATAGAGCAGGATTGGTGGAACCTGTGGTCGTCTCAAAAGAGAAAGAGGTGCAGACGTCCCAACATGAGGTGTTCCAAAAGGAACTTAAGAGGATCGATGTAATTGAGACTGGAAAAAGGTCCGCTCTTATAGAAGAGCTACAGAGGCGGATGCGGATTCAGTCCGAGCTAAGTTCATAGGTCTTGCCTAAAAAAAGATCTTTTATAGAAAAATAGAGCACTGACCTAAACTAGACCTCTTCTAAGGCAGAAAGAAGGTCAACCTCACCTCAGGTAATCTCTCAATTACATCGACCCTCTCCTTATATCGAGCATCTTCAAACCTCTCCCTATGCTTCACAAGGTGATACAGGAGGAATGGCAGAAGAAAGACAATTCCTTTCATGGAATTGAATGAATTAGCATTTATTTATCTCGCTCCGGGAGGCATAGCCTAGTTCTTTCGTACTCAAGCCCAAGCAGGGGAAAATGGTATACTCCTCTGAGATAGGATCCGGGAATATGTTCTTTTCAAGTTGAAAGGAAGAAGACGGCGCTATCGAATCCGTTCTTCGCGAATCCGCATTAGCGCAAATCCAAGATTTTCGGAGAAAAAGGAGTAAGCGTAGCTAAACAATCCGCATCTGGCTTGACTGCTGGAAAGGCTTGGTGAGCGACAGAAAGTCTTCTTTTTCTTTGTAGCGGGTTAGGTCTGTTCCGAGTGAACTGGCTAAGAAGATTGACCGGCTGGGGGAACTGCTCTGAGGGCTTCGGCGCGGGGAGTAGCGGGTTGCGGAAGAGTTCCTACTTTCTTTGCTGTGCCTACTGACTGTGCTGATGGTTCCTACTCTGACTAAGGCTCGATGTAATTGAGACCAACGGGAACGAGCGTAATCCTTGGAGCGAGATAAAGAGAGGGGTGTAAGGTGTAAGTGAGTTTCTTACAATCCGATTCCTGATTGAGGACTCCAGGCTAACATTCTGTACAAAAGATCTTTGGTGTGAAGGTCCTGCTTCATCGCTTGCTACCCTTGGGATCGAAGAATTCACCGACGTGCCCTCCTTTTCGGACTTCAGCTGAAAGACCTAGGAGATTAGACAGTATGGAACCGGAGCCAAGAGCTACACATATGCATGGGTGTACCCTCACGTAAGCGAGCCTCGCTCTCTCTCCTTTGTTTTGTTACCGGGCTGCTGATACAGAATAAAATAAGTCTTTGCTTTCGTGTTCGTGATTGATATTTTTTATGCGGGCATTAATAAACCGATCGGAGTAGCTCCAAGCACAATCATCACTGGCTTGTTTTCGTTGAGTTCCTTGGCTCTAGCACGGCCTAGAATTACCCTTGGATTTATAAGGTCCCCGTATACGAGCAATTTTGTGGATACGAAGGGTAAGTGTTCGGCTAAGAAGGAAGTCGTGGGTCTCAGCCTACTAGAAGGGCAAGCGCCAAAAGCCTGAAAGCACTGAAAAGGCTGCCCTCCTCTCGCTGTACACGACGATGAGTGGCGCATAACGGTTTCATACTTTGCTTTGAGTATTTGATCACTTCTTGGTGATCATCCTTTCATAGGCGGATTCTAACGGCAAACTGGAACCAGCACGCAAGGCGGGTGCTTGTCCAACAAAGCGTCATGAAAACCAAGATGTAGGCTCGCCTCCAGGCGAGGATATCACAATGGAATTGAGAGTCAGCGAAAGATCAATTCCTCCCTTCTCTCTACTTTAGCATTCAATGGAGCTGATGGATGAGGTATGCTTCACCGACCCTTGCGAAATTCCCCTAGTCTCGGTCTTTTTATCCTTCTAGTGTGTTCGTGTATTACTTGTACTGCTTTTCAGTGATGGCAATTAGAAAGGGTCTGATATTTCTTATGTTATTCTTTCTAGCTCTACCCGCGGGGAAGCCCCAGTAGCCTATCCTCTTTGTAGCTTGAGGATGTAAAAAAAAAGGTCGTTCTTGTCCGTTTTGTCTTTCTCTGAGAGCGAGGGTTGTAGGTGTAGAAGCAGTCTTGTAGCCTTTAGTCGTCTAAGAGCCATTTCGGTATCGTGCTAGTAAGGTAAGCGGCTTGGCAGCTGTCGATTCTGTTAGCATTCAAAGTCTTGGATTGGTCCATTCGTTAAGCATTGGAATCGGGACATCTCTTTGCCTGCTATTCCTTCTCTTTCTGTCTATCCCCTATCATTTTTCTCTCTTAGCGAGTGAAGTAGCTCGACTGTTAGGGAGAGGAGAACTTTGATTCAGGTAGCTCTATGTTGCTACGGTTGGTTCTGTTCTGTAATCAACTACCTGGGGCTGTCGGTTTAGAGCAAGCAAGGAAAGGTAAGAATAGATTAGATCGATCAAGACAGGTAGCTAGGTAGTTAGTTCTTCCTATCCGACTAGTAGGAAGCGCAGCTATGGAACTAACAGAATAGATAGAGCGGAAACTGCAACCGATATATCCGCTGCTATTATCCGCTCTTAGGTTGCAGTTGCTCTTTGAGTTCTCTCTTTCTTTATGGGTCTTCCCAGGCTTCTAAAAGGTTAGATCAAGATAGGACAGATAAGAATGGTATTAGATGGCTGTCTTCTTCTTTCCTTTGGGAGTAGGTATGGGTGGGGCACGCTTCTTTCAGGAGACTTCGTAGCTCTCTCTCTTGCCTTCGGCTTCTTTCCGTCTGTCAACTCCTCTGATGGCAACTCCTCTTCATAATGAACTCAATCGGATGCTGCTTCTCAATGTAATTCTTTCCCTGAAGCTGTGGAATCCGGCTAACTGCTGTCTATTTCTCGTGAGCTAATAAGATAAGAGTTAACGAGTTTAGTTGGGATTCTTCCTCTGCTGCGGGATCGGGCGGGATAAAGCCTTCCTTCCTTCAGGGCCTATCTGATTCCGATATTAGCGCAATCAATTCAGAAATCCTATCAAAATAGAAGAAATAGCGGTAGCAGCTACAGGAGATATCGGATTATCCGTCGAGTGACTTCTATCCTTCTTTGTTCTTCTTGCATTCCAACTCCCTGGTTCTGTCAAACCAGCTCCTAAACTCCCTCTACTGTTTTAATGCATCTCCGCTCCCTCTACTTCATACCTTTCTCGTCCTTCTCCTGTGAGCAGCCAGGCAGCATCAAGGGAATTAGGCTTCCTTTCTCTGGGAAAAGACTCGTCGAAGCCCTTAACTCGCTTGTTCATTAAGAATGGATATTTCCCAAACATACCTGCGGAAACTACAAAGAACAACAACTAAAAGGAGGAAAAAGAGATCATCAGGGTAACGGGAAGGCCAGAACCTACTTTCAAAGCATCTTCTTTTTAGAGTGAGGCAAAGGATAAAGAGTAGAGTAGAGGTCGGATTGAGTTCATTATCTGGAATTTGTCTCATTAATAAGCTGGGAGTAGGCGAACTCTTTCTGAAAGAAGAGGAACGAGAACGAAGAAGAAAAAGAACGAACATGAGTGAGCTAACCTCTGGATGCTACCTTTCTGATAGCTGCTCTTTCCTTTTATTAATGTGAGTTGAGTAGATGAAGAGCAAGGAAGTGGAACGATTAAAAAGGGCAGCTACTTGCATTCGAGATGCTTGGAAGACTTGAGTGGATAGCAATGAAAGAAGAGAGAGATGAGCTAGTCCAGCAGATGTAAGGAGGATTAGGATTGCTTCTCTTACGCAATTAACTCAATTGCATCGACGAGCCTTCCTTTTGCCTTTCTTTCCCCGACTTATCTGACTGACAATGCAAAGAAGAAGAAAAAGAATTGAGCGTCAGATGAGATGCATTTCCTAAGGAGGTAGCTCACCTCAATGAGTTCAGTAGATGATGAGTGCAATGATTCTTTAATTAACATGGCTAAGAGTTCGAAGCCTAGAGAAATGAGTGGAACAAGAAGGGTAGCACAGACAGAGTCTGAGATGCGGGAAAGAGATCCAGTGAGAAGTAGCTAAGTAGCTAGAAGTTGATGAGCGGACTCATTCCTTTTATAGGCTGTTGCTAATGAACTGGCAGAAGTGCCAATAAGAAGAGCTGGAAGGGAAAGGCAGAGTTGATTCTTTGAGTTCCCTGGTCCGGAAAGAAGGGTAGCTATGAGATTTATAGATGTGCAACCCTCACCTTTCTTTAAGATAGGGATGGCACAGATAAAGAGGGAGATGAGCTTAGGAGTTAGCTGGCTGGCAGAGATCAAGAGAGGGCTAGGGAAGGGGTTGCTAGGAGTTATGAGTGCGCATTAGAGACTTGTTCTCATTAGCCGGGAAGTCTATTGGAAAGAGTTAGTCGGATTGAGATCCAGTTCGGAAGATAAGGAGTGAAAGAAGAAGCTAGAGAAGTGAGTGCACTAGATGTGCAACTAGAACTAGAAGAGTTACGAGTGGAACCACTAATTCTTTTAGTTAGCTGTCTGGGAATTAATTGGATTTGAACTCATACGCACGCATTAAATAAAGAATTGATAGAAATCCATACGCAGGTAAGGAAAAGAGAGAGGCAGGTAAGGTGGGAAGGGTAAGAGGGGGAAGCTAGAATGCCTTTACTCACTGGAATTGTTTTAGCATGGGAACTCCTTCCATCAAGGAGATGGGCAATTCAACTGACAGTGAGAAGGAGCGCTAAGATGCTACCCTACCTTTCCGATTTGTTCTCTTACTTACGGAATTCACTCTCATTGATTTGATTGGATGAGCGCACCCCTTGCCTTAAAGAATAGAAGTGCAACAGAACGGAGATGCAAGAGAAAGAGTCAGATTTCTTTCTTCACTTACGCAACTATTAATAAAGAGTATAGGTCGGATTGAAGTGGAAGGAATTTGCTTGGTTTGGAAGCGGTAGGGAAAGAGATGGGAAGGAAGTCAATGGATTGATGCTAACTCCCACTAGGGAAGCCCTAGATGGCATTGATGCCTTAACTAAGTGAAAGAGTTACTCGTGCATTATGACTTCTTCTTTTATTGGCACAGATGAATCAGTCAGACTAGGGAAGCGCAGACAAAGAGGAAGACTTGGAGTTAGGATGCTAGGAGCTAGAAGGAGAGTTCGTATGCGCATGGAAAGAAATGAGTTGATGAAATCCATAGGCAGATGTGCAACAACTAATTCAGTTGCCTGGCAGAGAGGGGGGAAGATAGGAGTTCAGTAGATGATGAGCGGACTGGGATGAGAGAGTCAGCCCGGTAAGAAGAGAGCAGCTAGTAGTAGCTACCATGCATTAGTTGCTAATTAGAGATTTCTTCACTTAGCGCAATTTCACTAGCATCAGAGGTTAGCAGTGAAGTAGCTGTTAGCATGGAGTGACTGGAAAAGAAGTTCAAGAAGAATGCCTCCTATTTCTTTCTTGATTAGCTGGTAAGAAAGTATAGGCAGAAGTGCAACTAGAGAGGAGGAGATTCATTCACCTCCTTTTACTCTCCTGGCACTTAAGAAGTGTTCTGATTTGAACACGAAAGCGAAGGGAATAGGATGAATTAAATTACGCTTTCTTCGGTAAGGGGCTTTCCGGGGCTGATTCAGAGGAAGACAAAGATGTGCTGAAAGTTCACAGAAGCCAACTCGAATAGATAGAATAGAGATCGGACCTTTGGGAAGTTAGCCCGTTGGGTGCCGTGTAGGGCTCGAGGGTATAAAGAAGGAAGGCAAGAAGGTAAGGCACTGAGGGGTAATGGTAGGAGAGACGTTTGGTCGGATGTAGCTTTCTTCTTTCGGAAGCACGCAACCAAACTGAACGCCAGCGCTTTCAACTGGGAAAGTCTCCGTCTCTAGCCAAAGACCCGCATTCAAGCCATAGGATTGAAAGCCCAGGGAATGAAAGAAGTTACTCTACCCTACGTCGAACAAGAGTTGGCCGGGTCAGAATTTCAATTATGGATTTATTTCCCTTGAGAAATGACGTAAGTGATAGATGGAATCGTTCAGTAGGCTAATCTTGACAGTTGAAATTTTCGATTGAGAAAGCGGCAGGCCCAAAGAGCTCTACAGTAGTGCCTTGCGAGGTCGTAGAGCCGGTAACCCTCGTTCGCCTAAGATCGAAAATGCTCTGTCTGTGATTGAGACTTCAGACTCTGTCACGCTAGCTATATGCTTAACACATGCAAGTCGAAGGTTTAGTGCTAACGATGGCTATGAATCGCGTGTATACGAAAGGGCTAACTTAACTTCCTTAGCCTTAGCTGACTGGGCTTTCAGATTCTTCAGCAAGAATGGAGAGTAGAGTGTAGTGCACTGAAGTGTACTGCTACATTCGAAAGCGCACTCACCAATCAAACTAGAAATTTCTTAAGATAAGAAAGCGTAGAAAAGAAAGGTTTTGATTCACCTATGAATTAGTTCCAAGAGCCGGCTAGCTCAATCAAAGAAAATGGAATTCAGTGATTGAGATAGCGACAAGTTAGAGCTGAGAGGACGCACCCATTCCCGAAGCAAGTTAACCTAAGGGTTCTAAGTCATGTAAAGATCAACCACTAGAGGGCTATTTAACATAGTCCGGGTTGGCTTAAAAAGGATGGGAAGGTGAGTGGAAGGCTCTGTGCTGGTCTCACCATGGAAGAGATCCATAATGAAGGGCACTCACGCTCTAAGATAAGAGAGGAGAGGAAGTAAGCGTATGAGCAATCAAATCGTTTACTTGATTGATATGGGTTGTGTGAACAGCTAAGTGAAATTGGGCATCCTATCTCTGACTCACTTATGCTGTGTCATGCCTATAGAACCCGAAGCTTTCCTTATGACCTCAACTGGGGCAGGAGCCCTATACCTGTCAAAAGCAAGAGAGAAGGATTCGAATGCTCAATCCACCAGGACCTTTAGCACATCCCGTATCTCTTGTGGAGTCCTTGGCGCGAAGAAGTTCTTCTCCTCGGGAAAGAAGAAGTCAAATGCAAATGCTTGAATCAATGACTTGTAAACGAGGGGTTGAATAATCAATCATTTGAAAGTAAAAGAAGGGCTTGGAAACTTATTGTTTCGCCCCTCTCGTGAATTCAAAAATGAGTGTGGAATGGATGAGAGCCTTGTGGGTGCTTGAATACAGGGCTTGACTCAGCCTTGACCTCCCTCGCTCAATTCGAGAGAAACCCTTCCTAAAAGGAAAGCATGTAGTTCTACTCAATAAGAGATCATAAGGATTCAGTTTAGGCTCTATGAAGTCAATCAGGAGTCGCTTGGCTAATAGGATTGGAGTCAATTACATCGAACCTCTCCCTATCGGTCTCACTTCATTTTCTTTCTATGGTTCGACTTTATCCTCCGAGCTGAGTCTCACACCAGAAGGTCTATAGGAGCTTAGTACGCTATTCAAGACATTGATAGATCTTAATGGTCCATAACACCTCCGAAGGTGGCAGACAGAAGGCTCGATGTAATTGAGAGAGCAGATACCTCTCTCGGGCTAGGCTCTATTGGATTGGGCGAAGCTTCAGGTTTGTTTTCACCCTAGAGTAGAGGGCTTACGCTGTGTAGTCTCAATCAGAAGTTGGATGCATCATTCTTGGATATGGAAGGTACCCAACTAGGAACGTTGAAGAGTGGGCATGCGGGCAAGTAACTTATGAAACTTGGAGCTATTCCTGGTCTTCCACCAGAAGTTGACTCATCAGTTGAAAGAAATGTTGCCGTATCTATTGATACAGCTTTGCCCTCATCTGTTGAAAGCAAGGAAGTTGCACCCAGGATGTCTTCACCCATGTATTGATAATGAGAAAGTCGGATACCCTTCTCCCTCACTTCTATTAGGATAATTACTTGTGTACTAATTGAGCTAGCCCTACGGTTTGAAGATAGAAAGGAAGTACGAGTTAACACAGGCTTTTCACTCAGTGGTCGTACCATCAAGGGAGTGAGGTCGAAAGACTTCCCAGGACGGAGGCTTTATCTGGACATCTAATCCATGCAGGTATGCCAAATAACTTTATCTTTATATTATAACGAAAAAGGGAAATTGAATTGAACAAACGATGTATAAGAAGAAGCGGCTTTTGAACGAGAAATGGAGATTGGGAAGTAAGAAGTGAGAGGGGAGAAGGAAAGAGCACAGCTAGCTAGATAGGCATTAGCTCGAGAGAAGAGAGGGACATGAGCGCGCGAAGCCCTAGCTAATGAACGAAAGAGCGCGCCTTACCTTGCTCTTGAGTTGAGCTGCAAGCTTAGAAAGAACTAGTAGCAAGTTTCCAAAAAGAACCTAGAATCTTAGAATCTTATTTCACCGAATACGATTAGAAGTTGTTTGAACTCCTACTCCTAGACCGGAGAATAGCTTTCTTGTTCTTCAACCTGCGGAAAAAAGCCGATAGTAGTACAGTAAGTGACGTCTTCCTCTTTAGCGCCACGCATAATTGGCTCGCGGAATGGCAGAAGGAAGAAAACCCGAACGAAAGAAAGCTGACCATGAGTTCCAATCCACCTTAGTATCTTCATCTTTATGCCACATCGCAGCCTACGCTTGAAAGCGGGAATTAGCCCAAGTGAAAGGGGCCCGCCTCGCCATTCCCTTCCCCTTTGCCTTTGTAATGTTGTTTATAAAAAAATTTCTAAGGTCCTAGCTAATAGGCTTAAACTGGTACTACCTGAGGTTATAGCCCCAAATCAAAGTGCCTTTGTACCGGGTCGATTAATTTCTGATAACATCATAGTGGCTTTTGAAACCATGCACTTCTTGAAAAATAAGCGAGGGGGGAAAGTAGGGAATATGGCTTTGAAGCTGGACATGAGTAAAGCTTATGATCGGGTGGAGTGGGTCTTTTTGGAGCGCATAATGCTTGCTTTGGGTTTTGATAGGAGATGGGTTTCTCTAATAATGAAATGTGTGTCAACTGTTACTTACTCTGTATTTCTCAATAGAGAACCAAAAGACTCTTCCCTCGAGAGGTCTCCGCCAAGGTTATCTTGCTAGATATCCCCTTATCTTCTTTCTATCATATGGATGCTGCAAGGATAGCACTAGAAGGCATGGAACTAGCGCATTCGCGGACGATTTGTTATTCTTCTCTCGTTCCACGCCTTCGTCAGCTGATGCTATTCACAGCATTCTCAACTCCTTCAGCAATAACTCTACTGGCCGTTATGGTAATACGAGATCTCATTGTTCTTTTTTGCTCCTTGAGTGAGAGTCGTATTTGAAGTAAAGGTGCTTTTACTAAAGAGCAAGACTAGGTGCGCTAGCGCACCCAACAAAGAAAACGAATTAATACTTATTTGAATACAACACATAACAAGAAGTACACAAAAATAATAAGTATACAAACATAAAGGTAAACAAAGAACTACAATAAAAGAAGAAGAGGAAAAAGTTTTATTGAACTAATATTTGATACATGAGGAATTGTAAATATCTGGACACACCACACCTTACAAGACTTATGCTCACTACACTCTTGATCAGAAATTCAACAACTCCTCACAAGTTATACAACTCTAAGACAGACACAGACTGCAAAGACGAAACTAAAAACTTTCAACTACGAAGTGAGGGGTGACGTAGATGACAGTGCCATTGAAGAGCTGAAGCACGAGAACCCAAATAACATAGGTACAAGCCACCAGATTCACGCCCGCTAATAAATCTTATTCTTCTTCTTTAGATCCTGAAATACACAATGAAATACACAATAAGTAGGATAGAAAGTTACGGAACACTGAAGTAACTTCGTTAATTTACTAACAGATAGACGGAAGAGACTGTAACTACTTATTTTCCTCTTCTAGAACTAAAAAGAGTCGATCTCCCGTTGGTCGCCTTGGTGCCCGTGGGTGACCGCCTGCACAATTAGCTCTTGCTGTTCATTTCGCAGCATTTGTAGCCTCCTCTGCTTTTCCCTTATGTTCTCTCTGGCAGCGAAAATGCGTTCTTCTGCCTCTGCAGGATCTCTTGCTCTAACATTTCTCAAAAAGAGGTTTAGCGCTCTACGACGCTCTTGAATTTCATTTTGCAGTTGCCCCATTTCGGCAGCAATTGCAGAAAGCCTGTTTGTAACAGCCATAGCCATACGTGCTATTACTCAATTTTTTTGATTTGAATTTGATGAAGACACTTATCGAGCCTCCATTTATAGAGTGGTAGAGGAATCTCGCCATGCGTCACGAATTAGATGGCAGGCACAATTCTTACTAGTTCTCCGCACTACTTTTATGCAGTTGAAGACTATCATGCCTTTTTAATGAAAAACTGGCTACCTTGCGGAGCAAACAAAATCTCCCCAAATCACACTGCCTGTATGAACAAACAAACTTTGTACAACCAGCTTACGTGGAAAAGATTCCATATTCTATGCCAATAGACTCGTGACATCCATGTACTGAGTCGTCAAATGAGCCACGTTAAGAAAGCCCAAGCTTATACGCATTGGCCCACAGGGTGCCCCAATAGGGCCCGAATGAAAGACCCAAGCCTACATGAACCATCACAAAGAAAGTCCTACAAATGAAGACTCGGGCCTGTTTCGATGAAACCTCGATGAAAGCCCACAGAAGGGCCAAATCAACACAACAAGCCTACCCATCATCAAAGCAAGCCAAAATGCAAGAAGTCCCGCTGGATCTATCCAAATTCAAAGCCCGTCAAAGGTGGCTCCTCACATGAAATCATGCAAAGGATCCGAGCCCATCTATCTCCTACATGAAAGGATCTGAGTCCATCCAAATAGCCCAGAAAATTACAGCCATCAAAAGGCCTAAGCCCATCTAGCCTCGGCACATCCAAATGATGTTCAGCGGTCTAAACCCAAGTAGCTGTGGCCCATGATCCAAGGGACCCGCAACCAGTCAATCATGCTATTCTTACCTTCCCCTTCGATTCCGCTTCTGCAGCAGCATAGTTTCTCGGTCCCTTGATGCCCGCAGCTCAATCTGTTTTGCAGTGATGGACGGCGCAAGAATCCGCGGCTTTGTTGTTGTTGCAGCGGTGGCAGTGCTGCCGCTTCTGCTCTTTCTCGCCTTCCTGCTCGCTCCCTCGGGGCCGGGGCTGCTTTTCAATCCAGCTGCAGTAGTAAACTAAAAGGCTTGTTCCGTCTGGCCCGAATCCGCTCCATCACTAGTATAGTGGAGGCGTGAACCATATGTTATGTGTATTGCAATAATGAATGAATGCACGAGCACAAATAATGAGAAAACCAGCCCCCGTTTATATGTGGGCTCATTTCATAACGTATTTTTTAATAAAGAACCGCGCTCCTAGTTAGTGTAACGTAGGTGTCTTTCTCGGTTGATGGATGGGATAAATGCCTATATCGCTTTGTAATGTTATTGTCATGTTGATGTTATATTAAAGAATATAATCTCAAAAAGTTGCTCAAGACTTAGTCCCATTCTTTATAATTGTCTTTCTCTTACTGTGTAAACGAACTTCAAGTCCTAATTGTACTCGACAGGAAGCGTCACAGCCTAGGGTTGGGCCGCCTCCGATGTCGATCTGCAGTAATAGTTTTCGAAAGCAGCCTATCTAGTTTTCCGAGGTAGGTTCTATTCACCTAGAGCGATTTGCCTTTTTCTTTCGTGGTCACCCTGTTATGTATGTGCAAGCCGAACTACTGCCCTAAAGAAAGACCTTTGGCCTATGGGGAAGGGTTAACTAATTATGTATATAAGCAGTCAAACAAGATCGGATGGAATCTAGCCTGACAAGCAGGCAATGGAGTTCGAACCTCCCTCGATCTATTATAAGACTGGTGGGAAACTAGCTAAAAATGGCTTAGGCCATTTACTCTGCTCTAGCTCTGTTGATCTTTATGAATCTTACTTACTCTTACTTTACATGATAAGATTATCCTACTATGAAATTTATACCATCTTTTTAAAACTTTATTACTATATTATAAGATAACAAAATTACAGTTAAAGGCTTGAAAGCAGATTGACGAAGGTGTGTCTTTTCATCCATCTTCATTCAAATGTCAGAACATGTGGATTAAACACCCCGACTTCTTACAAATTTTAGAGTATTCGCGGAATTTGCCTGCTTGGGGTTCCCCTTTTGACATATTTTATATGATACTTAAGAGCGTAAAACAGCATCTGAAAATCTGGAATAAGGATATCTTTGGCAACATCTTTGATAATGTGAAGAAAGTCGAAGACAAACTGCTACAAGCTCAAATTGCTTTGGAACATTGTTGGACTGATGGGAATTAAAAAGCTTTTAATGAAGCCAAAGTGGATCTGAATCATACTCTTATCATGGAAGAGACCTTTTGACGTCAGAAATCCGGTATTCAATGGCTTAAAGAAGGTGACAAGAACACCAGATTTTTCCATGCGGTTGCGAGCAACAAATTTTAAAGAAGCCTCATTATTAGGAAAATCAAGGGTTCAAACAATACTTGAGTGGAAGATCTTTTTACTATTGGTGCTTTAGCTGAAACCTATTTCAAAAATCTTCTTTCTACGGGTATCCGAGTACTCAAAAGTTAACCCATTGGAAAAGTCCAAAGCATTTGGTGAAACTTTTTGCACAAGGGTGGGAGTACCCCAGGTGAGCCAACAGGTGAACAGTGGGAGGAGATCAGGGGACTCATTGTACTGGTTACTGCTATTGCGAGTGCTAGTGCTCTACGGGCTTACTGTACTGGTGTCTTTCTAGTGGACTGTAATAGCTAGTGGACTTACAGAGCGAGCTGTAAAGGTAGCTATTGCTGTTTGCTGTAAGAGCTAGTGCTGTACTGGTTACAGTACTTACTGAGCTGTAAAGGGTACTCTCTTGACTGGGCAAAAGAAAGCGTCTGATCAGATCAATCAAGAGATAGTGGTTCGGCCTCACTTCGATCGCCTAAGCAAGGACGGAGCTGCTGTCGAGTGACCATTGGCCGAGGGGAGTTCCACCATCTTTCTGGGTACAAATAAGCCAGTAAAAGACAAGTAGAAGCCAGTGAACGAGGAGTAGTAAGAAGCACGCTTGGTACGTAAACGAGTACAAATCAAATGGTTTTGTACTGATCCGCTTTCGAGCTGTCGAGTGACGATTGCTCCATCTATTAAGAAAGGACGCGGAGGGCCTTGTTTATAAAGATAAAGGGGGGTACTCTCTTCTCTGATGTGCGCTCTATCATTGTGTCCTATTCCTGAAGGAGTGATCGGGATTAAGCCACGTGGCGATACCCGCGAAAAACGAAGGACTCTTGTTTTTTCGCTTAGAGGTTCCAACGTCTATAAATAGCGGCTTCTTTCTCTATTTGGCAAAGCAAAGGAAGATAGATATGGATCCAGCAGTTACCACTGAAAGACTTGCCCAATTTAATCAAGTCATTCAAAATATTGAAAATGCTCAGCGCGAATGGCGGCAAACTCTGGCCGCCTTTTTAGAGCACGTGCCTGCTGCCGATCCGGAGCAGGTGGAACAAAGAATACAACAGCTCCAGAACGACATCCAAACTCTGGAAGAACGGAGGAGAACCCTCATCCGAGAACGGCAATTTCTGATTGTCAGGGCGGCCTCCAGCATCCGCGGGGGACAAGGCGGAAACAACTAAGAGTCCGTTGTTTTTGCTTTTAACTTAATATGTTGTGTTGTTTGTTAACTATGTTGTAATCTTGTGTTTAGTTTAGTTGTGTGGCTGGTCTATATGTGTGTAAGCTTCCTATTGGATGTACTCCCATGTAACAAAATGCTTGTAGTGCTGGAATGAATAAAATCTGCTTTGTTCTAGTTCATTCTCTTTCCCTCTTTTGAAAGAGAGATGGAATCTCTCTTTCAGTTACAAAAGGACCATCCTATAATACTCTAACAGCCGTCACCTTCACTCTCTTTCAGTTACATAAGGACCACCCTATAACTCTTAAACATCCGCTAACATAAGAGCTACATTTAACAGCTAAAAGCAAGATTTCTTCTCCGACTTTACTCCATTTTCAAGTAAAGAATAGGTTCTTTAATGAGGGAGACCTTCAAAACTGGGAAATGAGTGCTTCTCCAGCAGCAGTAGCTACTGGAACTTCCATAGCGGGATCTATGTCTTTGTCTTTGCTACAGTAAGTCGTATGCGCTTGTAGGTGAGAAATTGGCTTGACTCGGCCGCATTCACTAAAATAGAATGCCTAACAATGCTCCTTTCAAGGTCTGATTTTCAGATTTCGGATATAGTTGAAGTCGAATCGGGGGCGGGAGCGGCACGGATCCGCGAAAGAAGTCAGTCTTTCTCTCGATTCTTAGAGAGATTATAAAAGCTAACAAAGGGGAGGGCTTCGCCCCTTAGCTCCGGTTAAGTCATCACTTCGACTAGTTCGTAAAAGAGCTAGGAAGCAATAGTCCGAGTACACGACGACGCTGTCCTATCTTTATCCTCTCGAGAACGGAATGGGGCAGAATCCACTAATGTATTTAGGCTTTCGGGTAACTAAGATAGATATAGAAGGCGATTGAGGTAGGACTATATCCAATTAACCTCTCCTCTCGATAAAGACTCACGTCCTTCAAAAAGAATGATGACTTCGAGTCTGAGGTTAGAAGGTGCTAAATGGATAAGGTGCAGGATCGATGTTAATTGACTCGACTGAAAGGAGAGGAGAACATTGGATCGAGATTAGTTGACCTTCCCCGGCTGGAGAGAGAGGGGGAGATAAAATAGAGTGCGAAGTCGGTTTAGAAGATTGCTTTGAATGCCCGGGTGGAAGGCTAGCTTTAGCTTAGCTGGCTAGCGGAGTAATGCATGGATTTAAGGAGTGGATGAAAGGAAGAAAGATCTCGTTTGAGGCTCGCTCTAGATCGGATGGTTCCATGGGGACTATATGGAGCTAGTGATGGATGGGAGCCCGGGCAGGGGAGGAAAAGATGCCGCTCCTCCGTAGTCGCTAGCGGACGGGTGGATATGAATGAACAAGATCATTGGTTGTTGGTCCTTCTCCCCCAGGGACAGGACAAGGGTGAAATAGCTGGTTCGATAGAGTAAGGGACGACTACTATACTTATATGTGGGGGCATTCCCTAAGCTATGTTTCGAGCATTTGCTCAGCAGCTGAGTCAATTCAACGATTCCCCGACTTGATTTTCACACACAATAAGCTTCTTCAAGCGAGGTCTCTCACATCTCCTGATGCTTGTGTACTGCCCTACCGTTGTATCCCGCGCTTTCATTCTACGCTAAATCTCGATACCTTTCCCTCGTCTTCAGAGATGGGACGGACTCCACCCATAAACCTTAGTTGTTTAAACGTACCTTTATGCCCACATCCCTACCCAAGCAAATCCTTCTTTGCCCTTCCTTTCATGGAAATAAAATTGGCTTTTTTCTTCAATGACTGTTTCCTCTTGGGGCTATGGCACTCGAATTGACTAATGAGGAATGTAACTATCATGTTTAGCCCAATTGACGAAGGTGAAAGCCGCCCCAAATATCTATATATAAGAGTCTTAGCCTCGGCTCTATCATATCCGATCCATGAAATAACTACTGTGCCCAAAGCCCAAACCTTTTTCAGAGGTAGTGTCAGAGCCCAATCCCTGGTTCACTCAATTTTGTTCAGGAGCTCCAGACCCTCGTACGATTGCCCTGACTAAGAGAGGAAGCAGAAGATAGGGCTAGTGCTTTCTCAATAGGGTCTCGGGCAGCATGATCAAGATCTCAAGCAGGACTCTTTCAAGCCCGCATTCAAATGAAAAAGGAAAGTAGAAGCGGATGGAGACTGTTTCAATTCAGCAGGTGAGTTAGGAATAGCCGGTTCTGAGGCCCAGTACATTCAGCTAGTTTTCAAGCTCTTTTCAAGCAGTATCTGCCAAAGAAGGTAAGGACTCTTTCTCTATTTGAAGCAAAAAGCAAGCAACAGGGGTATCCAACGATATCAATCGTTTCAAGTGGCAGTTCCCGAGCGAGCACAAGCTCATAGCATGATTACCAAGAGCAAGTTGCTGCAGTGACAGTTAGAGTGCCTGCTCCTATTGATTAGAAGTGATAGGCCGACGGTTCTATTGACGTTGGTCCTTGTCTTGCTTTCCTTCTTCCAGCGGAGTGTGAAGCTAAAACCAGAAGATTCGATTCCTAAGACCTCTTGAGGGCATTGGGGGTAATAGGTTGCAGGTCTTTCATCAAGCATTCTTTTTTTTTTCCAGTTGAAGAAAAAAAAGCTAGAGCTAGGGCTATATAAGCTTCTCCTGGGGTTTGAGCTAATTTAATTTACTCGTATGCTTAGGCGGGGCGAGCCTCCGTTGCAGTTGAAATTGGAGTTTCTTAACAGGCCAGTTCTACAGGCTTTTTAATATCTTTTTATAGCGTGTGTAAGTCCTCTCTATAATGTTATTTCATCTCTCCTCCTTGTATAATATACAGTGTAGGACAAGCAGTAGTCTTTCTTTTTTTCAAGTAAGCTAGGAATCGGGCAAATAATCAATCAAGTGAGTGAAAGCAAACAAGTTTTGAAAACTAGGGCTAGAGCAAGGGTAATACTTATAGTAGTCTCCTTCGATTGCAGTCAGTTAAAATTCCCTTTCTTTTGCTGTCGGGGTCAATTAGAGTCTATCGGCCAGAGAGGGTCTTTTCTTTTTGAACTCCTATTATGAAATATTATGTCTACTTTGAATAGCTTAAATAACAATCTTACCAGGGATAGGAAAGGGTGTCTACCATAGGATCTTTCCTTTCTGGAGGACTATGATAATCTTTCTTACTTTTCAATCCGGCAAGAGCAATCCTTCAGCCCCTTCGAGTTGGCCACGGGGCAACAGCCTCTGACGCCCCACACCATTGCGAAAAGAGGGGCTTGCCCATCAGCCTACTTTGCCAAGAGGTGGCAGGATCGCAACGACCTAGCCCAAACCCACTTAGATAAAGCAGCAAGGCGTATGAAGGGAGCGACGACCCTTCTTGGAGATAACTCCAAAAGATCAACCAAACCTAGCCCAACCTACTTAAACAACCTAAAGGCTTGGCCCGGTCTGAAGGAAGAAGAAAGTAGACCTTGTAGAGAAGCGGATAGGAGAGGTAGCCTATAGACTCAAGCGATCAGCTCGGTGAAAACTCACCCCGTATTCCATGTGAGTCAGTTTACTTCGATTAGACCAGACCGACCCAGAGAGGAACGTGCCCGCGAGGGCACCACCAGATGTTGTAGGTGAATCTACTAAAGAAGAAGTTGAGTATATCATAGCTGACCGCACCATGCGCTAGCCCATACACCCACTGCGCGAGTGGAATACTACTTAGTCAAGTAGAAGGGCCAACCTGAAAGCGAGGCAAGCTGGATTCGAACCAGCACCTCTGGGCAAAGGAAAGACCATACCCTCCCGCTGACTGATCGTGACTTTAAAAAAGAGAGAAGAGAAAGAACTTGGAGTTAAGCCTACATTACAAAAGATAAGGGATGACTTGCTAGCCAAGCCATCCTGATAATATCCTCCAGTTCGATTAAATGTACTTACGTTTACGCTCCACAACATCCATTCAATTCATAGAGAGATCCAATCGTCAAAATCAATAAAAAGGCCGGCAAAGCAAACACTGAGACTATATGTCGGTGGACCATGTTTAAACTCTTAATAGACACCTCTTTTCCAATCCTCTAGCCGATTTTCTCCAGAGCCATTATAATTATAAAAAGGAGCTCACAATTTCGAGAGCTTGTCCGTAATATGGACTTTGTATAGAATGGGTGGATAAACTCTCAAGCATCTGGGAAAGATGTATGACGGTATTTGGATCATTTTGAACATAATTCAGATTTTGCTCCGCCAATCTTTCAACTATTTCAAAAGGGGTTATCCCCGAGGTAGAATTCTATTATTATTGATAAATAAAGGAGCTAATTGCTTGTCCGCAATTTGCTCTTTTAGAGTATCGGATAAGCATTCCACTACTTTTGCTTCATAATTAGCAAGAGTGGTTCCCCTCATTTTAGCCACTCTCCAAACACCAAGAAGCCACACAGCTTGAGGAACATCACAAGGTACCGAGGTGATAAATTTGATCACATAATTTAGTATGATGTCTGGGTTCATTTGCTTTGCCTTCCTTCTATTTTAATTCCTCTCCTAGACTCTAGGAGTATTGTAGTGTACCGAAAGAGAGTTAGTTGGTTGTTGACCAACGGAATTTGTCTATGGGAGGAACCTGATTTCCACTTTCTGATCAAACTAGTCCTGGTTCTATCAAACGACGCTTGTCCCTTCAATCGTCATTATTAGGATTGAGAAGGGGTTTTTAGCTGCTTTTGATTCTATTATAGAGATACGTAATCAGCTATTCTAGGAAGTCCGAGCATCCCTGCTTTGTTGCCTTCTGCTTCCTTTTGAAACCAGACTAGCAATGAAAGAAGAGCTTCTTTCTCTTACGCAATTTCACTACTCGAGGAGTTTACACGGGGAGAACTTTGGCTAAAAAAAAGACTAGAAAAAGGTCTTATATTAACCCTCAGAGAACTTCAACTCCCTTTAGGGAGAGAATTGGCTACTTTCTTCTCGTTCGATCCGTGTAGTCTAGGGCAGTAGATTCGGTATCTAAATGAATTCGCCACGCTTCCTTCATTGCTTTATTCATGTCTGGACTTCCCGAAAAAAGGAATTTCCCTACCGATTAATAAAAGAAAGTTAGTCTTAACTAAGCATAAGTCCTTTACTTTCGAATGATTGCTAAGCCTCTTTCTGACTACTAGTGGCATTTCTTTAAGAGCGCATTCCTCCTAACTCCCAACAGCTTGCTTCTCAAGCAGCCGCATCTTCTCTTTCTTCTTCCCTAAGCCTAATCCCTAATCAAGCAAAGCCGGACGCTGTCAGGAAAGTGTTCGTCAATAGCTGCCCTAAGAGCCTAGTTGTCCAATTCCTTCACCTTCATCAAACCTTCCACCAGCAGTTGATTCTCAGCAGCCTATTCTATCAAAGGCAAAGTTCACATATTAGGAGTGGAATTCCCTAGTGATACACTTTCCTAAAGCAAGAGAAGAGAGCGTGCGCTGTTGATGATACACATTGCATAAGTACATACTATACGGAATCACGAAAGCATAGTGAGAGCAAACTCCATTTAAGGAAGCAAGACCTATTATGCAACTATAAAGGTAGCTCCTGACCCTCGGGGAGAGGGAATACCTTCTAAAAGAGAGAGATCTTTCTTTTCCTTAGGACAGCGAAGAGGTAAGCCTTTAGCGCGTGCTAAGCCCTAGCTTTCAAAGACTATCCCTGCTCTCAGTCAGTCCGTAATGCCTGCTTTTTATCGACAGTAGCCGATCTGTGCTTTCTAGTTCAAGTAGCAATTCCTGTCAATGAGGGATGGAATTTATTATTCTAGTAAGATCTTTCATCTCCGGCTATTGAGCCAAGTGGGACAGAAGGAACTCTTACTCTTAAAGAATCTGCTCTTACTGTTCTCGTAACCGGTGCCGCAGAATCCAATGTTCAGTGAGATGACTTTCCTATTGACTGAATCGCTTGAATTAGTTGAAAGAAAGGAGAAAGGAGGCTTCTGGCTTTTTACTTTCTAGGTTTTGAGGTGAGGTTTGGAACCCTCGCGTTAGGCTTTTGAGTTCCCTTTCCCTGTTTGAGAGAGCTCCTTGACCTGGGCTCTCGACGCTTCTCTTATAGGCTTGTGGTATTGTTCAGTTCGTACTCGCATCAAGCTGTGGTCTCCGTCCCTTTATATTATTAGTAGGGGCTCGTGCCTTCGTTCTGTCGGTATAGGTATACCGTCAAATATCTGCCTCGAAGTCCCGTCAATTGAGTGCCGTCAGTCAGTGTTCTCAAATCCCGGATCCCCACAGTCTCCGGCGAGTGGAGGACGAAGGACGTTACCGCTTTTCTGCCAAAGGAACTCGTGTAGTTCTCAGAATACACCTACTTGCAGGCGTTTTTGCTAAGAAGTTCTTTTACCAGCAGCGCTCGCTGACTGAAAAGCTTGACTAATAAGGGGGACTGGACACCGATACCGCCAAGATGGCATCAAGGGCGATTAGGTGTGGCTTGCTTGACCAGGGAAACAGAAGACGTCCCTCAAAGCCCCATTAACGCAAAACAACTCGATCCCTACGTTTTTAAATTACCAGAAGCTCTTAGCTACTCAACTATACTATAATAAAGGCTAAGGGGCGAAGCCTTGACTGAAAGAGTACTCATATTATGGGGAGCTTCCCCTTCCCTTTCAACATCTGGCTTATATACAGGTCAACATCGACTTAAGAAGCACGAATACATATAGTAGCTACCTCGGGAGAGGGATGAGAGTAGTGTGATTTAGTTCATAGAGGTTAGCTGCCTATTGCAGGAGTTCCTGACCTGAAGGGACACAAGAAAGCTGCTACAGAATGTGAACAAAGTCAAGGGTCCGTAAGGAGCTCAATAGAATTAGGTATTTTATATGACTTCCGAAGTGCCCGAACACTATAATCAGAAGGAGAAGGAAAAGCTACTCTACTGGCTTGGGAGAACTTGAATCATCTTTCTATCCGCAACCAAGACGCAATCAGTCAATACCAGGCAAAGTCAAAACAAAACTACGATTTCCGGTCCTTTCTCTTTAGGTCGTTTATCGGTCCTTCGTTCGACATATATAATCTCATAGAAAGACGTCCCTACGGAAGAATCGACAGCTTCTCTCTTCGATTTCTCATTTTTGAAACAATATGGCATTTTTAAGGTGCTTCTCATAACATGTGGTTCCGCACCTTCCTTCTAGCGGGCGGTATCTCGCATCGCCCAAAACGGATTCCCGTCTAGTTCACCTTCTGCCGGGTCGGAGACAAAAGAATGCTATCAGAAGTGAGATCATCGATTGGTCCAGTACAGAAAAGCCTGACATTCTTCGTCACTTGATGAAACAAAAGTCTATTCTCGAATAAGAAGAAAAAGGCTCTCTTTTCCATCAACCCATTTCTTCTTTCTTTGGAAGTAGGTGATACCTCTTCTAGGTCAAATGCTCAATTCGCTAAAGTCTATTTGTTATGGAGTATGGAGTTAGTTACATTTTTGATGGAGATTTTTGATACAGCACGGTTTTTCCTGTTTTTGACTCATTTCTCGTTACATCCTTTTCATCTTCTCCTTTTGTTTGAATAAGCTATTAAGGTGCCGAGGAGACTAGTAGACGCCCAGAAGGAACTGTAATAAGGGAGAACTCCGATTTAAGACGATTTTCAACAGACAAGATCAGATCGTAGAATAGAGAAGGATTTGCTGCCGCTACTGAATCAAAAATAGCTGCTTAGGTTGCATATAGTTGAATAGGCATCAGAATCCGCGACGAGGATAGGCTAAGGCGCGGAGAGGTGCATTGATGCCCAGACTAAGCTCTTTGATGGACAAATGCCAGGAATGAGAGCAGAAAAGAGCGGCCAGAATAATACTCACAGTTTGGAGACTTCCACTTTATTCTTCACCCTCACTAGAGGAGTAGGACGAGAACTGATAAAGGGACTACCTAGAACGAAAGGATTGAACCAAGGGCTATTACTTTAATCCCGGGCTAAAGGGGCATTCGATGGTCTTCGAGATGGTATAGTTCCATTCCAGATTTTATAGTAGGGATCGATTGTCTTGTCTGAGGAATTACAAGTGGACGATTAAGCAAGCTTCCTTTAAGGTCCTTTTTACCCATCTCTGTATAGGCTAAACTATCAACCGGCATCCTTTCTTTTAACTGACTTTTCTGTTCCAGTTAGGGCCACAAGACAAGCAGATCTCCGTTGGCAGGGCAGTAACCTTATTAAGTGAGCCTTCCACGTCTCTAAATCGATTTAGGAAGGTTGATCTCGAGATTGGCTTTCATTATATGTTCCTTCCGTACCCTCAACCAACCATGGCATTCGAGTTCAGTTCAAGTTTAAGAGATAAAGAATATCCTAAACAAACTTTCTCTCCCGGTTTGAAGAGCCAAGCAACTAGGGTCGCTAAACCCATAACAGTCCTGGCTGGAGCAGTCGCCCTGAGCATTGTCGTGACTCTTAATGCGCTTGCGCTTAAAATGTTTTCACCTGGCTAATGATGTCTTCTTTGAACGATAAAGGTGGGCTTCTCCTGGATTCGTTATAGTGAATGGATGTAAAAATTAAAGTTTTTAAGGAACTAGGAAGCCCGAAGTAATCTTCTTCTTTTTGAGAAGATGAGGCCCCGGGGGGAAAGGAGAGCGGGGAAGAGGGCTCCTTTCGGAGGTTTAAAAATAGTAAATGAAAATGAGGTTACATTGGATTGGTTTAGTTCTTTCTTTTTTACTAGTAATTGCGTACTATAGTAAGTCAAGATTAGAGCAGGCACAACGAAGGCAATTCTCAGGAGCGCGTCTGGTGGTATCGTATATAAGAGAAAAAAGGTTGGGTTGCATTTCGGGGTGCTTTTTCTCT
Source organism: Reutealis trisperma (assembly GCA_947687605.1). Lineage (NCBI taxonomy): Eukaryota > Viridiplantae > Streptophyta > Magnoliopsida > Malpighiales > Euphorbiaceae > Reutealis > Reutealis trisperma. The sequence goes on from CANTUT010001981.1 coordinate 30,118, forward strand.
CTTCTTTTCCGGAATCCGTCATTGGTTAAACAATTATTTGGTTATGCCATTCTAGGATTTGCTCTAACCGAAGCAATTGCCCTGTTTGCCCGTCCTTTTTATCTCATTTTCTAATCCTCAGTCTTCTTTCTTACAACTATCTTTTTGAAGCAGATAGTTCACAGTGCTTATTCTATAGATACTGTAAAAGCCACCTCATGTTTCCACTCTATTTTCATTACGAAGATGTATCACGTCAGGATCCGTTGCTCAAACCGAATCACGCCAACGTTATGGAAGTTCCTGGATTGTGTGAAATAAGAGTAGTACCAAAGGCACCTTATGATTTCATAATCAAAAATGGAAAATTGGCTATGGAGATTCCGTGCGGTCAGAAATTCATACAGACACAAAGGGGTTCGACAGGAAAGTCGTTTCGATCCAATCCATTCTTGGGGTCAAATAAAGACAAAAAAGGATATGTCAGTGACCTAGCACGACAAAGCACTCTCCGAGGGCATGGAATGTCTAATTTTTCGGTCAGAATCTCGACAGTAATGTCTCTCTTAGATTCTCCGGTCGAAATACGGGAAAACTCCATTCAATTCTCGATGGAAACGGAGTTTTGCGAATTCTCCCCAGAACTGGAAGATCATTTCGAGATCCTCGAACATATTCGAGGGTTCAATGTGACTATTGTCACTTCGGCCAACACACAAGATGAGACTTTACCACCGTGGAGCGGCTTTTTTCAAAAAGATGAGGGGGAAAGTCAGTAAGATGTCGGAGAAGCGAAATATACGAGATCACAAACGTAGATTGCTCGCGGCGAAAGCTTTATAAAGCCTTTAGTAAAGATCCTCCTAGTGATATACGGGACAAACATCGTTATAAGTTGTCCAAGTTGCCAAAAAAGAGTTCCTTTGCACGAGTAAGAAACCGATGTATTTTCACGGGTCGCCCTCGTGGAGTAGATGAGTTCTTTCGAATTTCTCGTATCGTTTTTCGGGTCCGGCATAAAGAAATCGTCTTGGTAGCAACCACCAAACCAATAGAACAAGGCTTAGCTCTGCAGCTGGTCCATAAGCAAGGTAAGTAGGTCCATTACCGGCCGGCTCCGGACCGAAAAGACCTAACGGAGTAATCCCTTATCTCGGATCGGAGATGCTAACGGGGCTGGGGGACCTCTCTACCGCCCGTGTCTATCTCCTGTCAAGTATGCTCCCCAGACATAGACTACGTACAGGGTAGTAATCTTGGAAAGATAGAATATCACCGCGTAAACAGAACATTAAGTTACGAATGTAACTCCCGAGGGATCGACCACTATTCTAAATATAGTAAGGCGGAGAACTGTTGTTCATTGGAGCGCCGGAGTGCGGAGGTTGTTCCCATCATTGAAGTCAGAGTGTGGGACTGAGCCCTTCGAATGATAAAGACAAAAAAGTGCTTAGTTTCGTTGGAAAAACCAACGCACATCATATTTACTTTCTCTCGCCCTACTTCTAAGGATAGATAGAAAAGGTTGGAGAGAGTGACTTTCTGAAATTCTCTCCTTTCTAAAGCTGCGCAAGGCGGCCCCCCCAGAACAAAACCCCACCCTTTCCCCCTTTAATGAAAGACTCTCGCCCCGCTTCCTATTCATTTGTGGGTCGGGACCCGAGGGCCTTTTTTTTTCTCAACAGGTTCTTTCAAGAATCAACCAACCGACAAATCCGTAGCCCAGGTGACTCACAGCCTCCCTCTCGCCTAAATGAAATGGGATGAATCAAATCAATAAGCTTTTTGATTGATTCAGGGCGCAGCGAAGCCAAATTCAATCAAGGCAAGGGGGGCTTACTTTTCCTGACACTGAGTCATCCTATTCAAATTTAGCTATGCTAATGGAACAGGAAAAGTTTTCAGATGATATGGACCCCAAGAGATGAGCGAGAACCTTCAATTGCTTAGGGGTCGCACTCTGTCCCGCTTGGTGGACGAAATCTCCCACTCCTCTCGTTCTCACTCGAGTTCATTCCAACCCTCTCATTATCACTCGATCTCTCAATTACATCGACCCTCTCCCTATGGTCGAGCTACTTCGTTCCTTTTCTAATTTCTAATTCTTTCTCCCACACGCCTTTGCCCTCTTTCACCGAAGAGGAAAGAAAATCTTCCAAGCGGACAGAGACCATTAGATTCATTCCTAAGCTTGCTTTGTTCCAGCAAGATGATCAGTCCGAGAGGGCTGGAGAGAAAGCGGTAAAACCCTCTCTGATTCGGTCACCGAGCAGTCGGACGACTTTTCAGTAAGACAGGATGACCCCTTCGACGCTTCTTTCGCTGTATACCCCCCTCCATCCTTCGGAGGTGGAAGAAAGGGTACTTACTATATTATATATATATAGTAAGTAGGGCCCCAGAACGCTAAATAAAAAGGTGGGGGAACAAGAGTTGTCACGATAGGAAAGAGAAATGACTATAAGGAACCAACGATTCTCTCTTCTTAAACAACCTATATCCTCCACACTTAATCAGCATTTGATAGATTATCCAACCCCGAGCAATCTTAGTTATTGGTGGGGGTTCGGTCCGTTAGCTGGTATTTGTTTAGTCATTCAGATAGTGACTGGCGTTTTTTTAGCTATGCATCACACACCTCATGTGGATCTAGCTTTCAACAGCGTAGAACACATTATGAGAGATGTTGAAGGGGGCTGGTTGCTCCGTTATATGCATGCTAATGGGGCAAGTATGTTTCTCATTGTGGTTCACCTTCATATTTTTCGCGGTCTATATCATGCGAGTTATAGCAGTCCTAGGGAATTTGTTCGGTGTCTCGGAGTTGTAATCTTCCTATTAATGATTGTGACAGCTTTTATAGGATACGTACTACCTTGGGGTCAGATGAGCTTTTGGGGAGCTACAGTAATTACAAGCTTAGCTAGCGCCATACCTGTAGTAGGAGATACCATAGTGACTTGGCTTTGGGGTGGTTTCTCCGTGGACAATGCCACCTTAAATCGTTTTTTTAGTCTTCATCATTTACTCCCCTTTATTTTAGTAGGCGCCAGTCTTCTTCATCTGGCTGCATTGCATCAATATGGATCAAATAATCCATTGGGTGTACATTCAGAGATGGATAAAATTGCTTTTTACCCTTATTTTTATGTAAAGGATCTAGTAGGTTGGGTAGCTTTTGCTATCTTTTTTTCCATTTGGATTTTTTATGCTCCTAATGTTTTGGGGCATCCCGACAATTATATACCTGCTAATCCGATGCCCACCCCGCCTCATATTGTGCCGGAATGGTATTTCCTACCGATCCATGCCATTCTTCGTAGTATACCTGACAAATCGGGAGGTGTAGCCGCAATAGCACCAGTTTTTATATGTCTGTTGGCTTTACCTTTTTTTAAAAGTATGTATGTGCGTAGTTCAAGTTTTCGCCCGATTCACCAAGGAATCTTTTGGTTGCTTTTGGCGGATTGCTTACTACTAGGTTGGATCGGATGTCAACCTGTGGAGGCACCATTTGTTACTATTGGACAAATTTCTCCTTTTGTTTTCTTCTTGTTCTTTGCCATAACGCCCATTCCGGGACGAGTTGGAAAAGGAATTCCTAATTCTTACACGGATGAGACTGATCACACCTGATCAGTGAAAAATTCTGACACCACTCATTTACAAGTGAGTATTACACCAAGAATTGACAAGCGGATGACTCATCTGGATAACAAACTGAATAAGCCGATTCGAGTCTAACAGTTCCACCAGTAAGGAAGGAACGGGAAGGCAGTGACGGTGAGGGAAAGGCAAGTAGTTAGAAGCAGGAAGCATAGAAAGCAGCAGTAAGAGCAGTCCGCAAAGCAGTGAAGCGGGAGAAGACTTTGAATGAATGTTGAATGGGAACTGGGAAAGGAACTGCTACTGGCGGATCTTTGCCTATAACCGAAACTTACCTTTAGCTAGCCGAACATGTGCCAGAAGTCTATACTGGCATTTCAATGGGTCAAGCAAGTCTGCTGGAAACCCTGTAGGGATAGGGGGTGGTGAGATAGAGCAGGAAACGGTTACCAAGTTCCGTTAGCCGTGTAATTAGCAAGCGGTACTCGGGGAACAGGCTTAGTCAGAGATTCAAAGAGTTGGGTTAGCGATCCTCCTTAACTGAGTCGGGAAAGGGATAGATAAACAGAGTCGGGGTCATAGTACTCTCAGAACCGAGCCGGTTTAGTTACACCCCACCTTTATCCTTAGTCTTTTAGCTGATGGAAATAGTTTCAAAGATAGACGTGTCACATAATCACACAAATAAGGAAATAAAGTGAGTGAAGGAGTGACTCTCGGGGATAGGCACGACTGAACAGACTCAAATGCATAAGTATACTTGTATCGAGGAGTTCCTATTGAAAGAAAATAAGCCGTCAACAGTGCCGTCTAGCGCCTTTTAGGCTTAGAAAGTCCCTCGTCCTAGAGCTGATAGAAGTACAATAAGAGTATTTGGACTTAGTCAATTCGCCGATTCGGGTTTTTGTTTTTAATGGACGTGTCACGCCTTGAACGCATGAAGAAAGCTGTCAAGCATTGAATGAAGGAAGGTTTGAAGGAGGCAGGCAGGCTCGGGCAACGTAATTTTTCCTTAGCTTCGTATCGGGCATTTTCAGGGCATCTTAATATCTTTCTTTCATCCCAAGGTGAACGTACCTTGTTCAATTTCTCCACTTCGCCGACGCCACCACACCACAAGAGAGCATTGTCGGTGAGGAATAAGGTAAGGAGATCTTTATAGCATCGTCCTCCACTTGTCAGCTCTCGTCTCAGCTGCAGTTGTTCTCTGGCAGGGACTAGACCATTTGGCTACCTACGCCTTTGCTTGCCTTTCTGCTGATGCCTATAGCTTTCCCCATGCCTTTGCAGGGTGGTATCGCTCTTTAAATGCTGGGTCTACTGTTGCTGAAACTACTTGTTCAGGGTAAACCATAGGAACTACTGCATCTGGCTCTGCCACTGATGGATCATATGCTGCTCTAGCCTCTGCTGCTAGCTCTAACTAATAAGTTTTCTCTCTATTTGCAAGCAGGGTCTGCAAGAGAGCTGATGTTGGTATTCGAGCTAAAGCTCATTGAAGAACTTCTTATATTGGCACTAGAGCAACTAGCTGATGTTAAGCATTTCAAACTGCTAAGACTGGTATTTACCCTTATGGCATTTCACTGACATTCTACCATTGAAACTGCGGATACTTGCATTCTAACTAATACAAACATTGAAGAATTGCTGGTACTAGCAGCTTCTTCTTTCCTTTTTTGTTATTAAGAGACAATTAAGAAGGCAAGTAAAGCACTAAGACAAAGCAGCAATAAGACAAGTTTAAGACAATCTAGTAAAGGGCAAGTAATGATTGAGAGTATACCCTATGGGCTAATAGAGATTTCACTGGCTTTGTTAGTGAGAGCTAGCTTTAAGGCTTTATAGCGAGTAGTTGCATAAAGTAGTCAGTCAATAGGTTCAGCAGTATATTCTTTTGATCCAAACCGGGAGTAGCACTTCTCTCACAAAAGCATCCCTACGCACAAGCAAAGTTTTAAGCAGCTCTAACATGGAAATGCTTATGCGGGTGGAGCTCAGCTTATCGATGATGATGTAGTATCTTTTCGTAGGAACTCTCTAGGCACTTCTCAAGTTATTTGCAGCATTTCTATTGGTTGAGGGTATAAGGCTTGGATTGCTATCTACCCCTTAAAAGTTCACAGCCTAGCTAGCATTAGTTTGAGCAGCTTGGTTTCGAGTGACAGCATTAGTCTCATCGGGTGGAATATAGAAGTTTATGTGGCCGATGGTTCTCTACGTGGCATTCTCTAATGGGTTTGGGCCTGAGTTGAGGCTATTGGATCTTGATCTCTCAACTGACTTAGCTTGGGCATAGTTGGTCGAAAGGTTTGAGTTGATTCTAGGGTTGTCACGACTATGGTTAGGGAAAGGTTCTCTGTAAATGCCTAAGTGTTGGTTGTCTGGGTGAATAGGCAACTAGGGAGAGGTGTCATCTTCAGCCAACTATTTTGCTTTTCATATTTTGCAAGAGTCCAAGTCATGTCCCCGCGGATGGGGCACCAAAGATTTTGGTTGTGTCTAGGGATAGTATGGGTTTGGTTATATCTAGGATAATCAACCCATTAAGGAGGATTGTGTGGTTGGTACATCTCACCATTTACATAAGGTTCCCTATAATTTATGTAGAAGTCCTTCGTACTTTGAAAATCATCAAGTCGACAGACTAGGTTTGGCTGCTGAGGTGGCAGGTGTACAGTATTCACAATGGCCTGTACCCCCCTAGTTACCTTTGTCATTATGAGGTGGATTTTGCACATTCTGAGGATTAGGTATCGGAGCTTGAGGATTAAGTCTCTTAGGTTATCTTTGGGTGTTAACAGTAGCAATGGTTAGGTTGACAAGATTTACAAGGTTCTCGGAAGTAGTGTTCTGGCTAGGGTTTGGGAGTTTGCAACCCTTAAAAGTGTTCAGTCCAAGCTTGACATTAAGATTTTCCTGTTTATGGGCAGTAGCAATGGCTTGATCAAAAGTGTGCGGCTCAGCTCTAAGTACTTCTATTTCAAGGTCATCCCGAATGGCCTCATTGAAAGCTGCAATAGTGGTTTCCTCAGTCACATTATCCTGAATCTTGAATTGGGGCTAATCCCTCTGTGTTGGTCAATAATCAATTCCCTTTACTGGAACCTCTTGAAGATCTTGGAAATCCGGTGACTTTCTCACAAGGCCGCCTGGAAGAATGAATTCCCTTATTGCGCCTAAACGAGTTTCACGGATAAATAAATTATTTAAAGAGAAGTTGTTCATCACTGGACCAATGAGCCTGGTGGGTATAGTAGTGGCAATGGACATCAAAAGGCAATGAACATTGTTTATGGAGAAGAAATAGGTAGAAAGCACACGGACTTACTAAGCCATTGAAGGCAATAGACAGAAAAGCCAACATAAGAACGAGTTTCACAGTCTTCAGTGGTTTCAACCTCCGTAAGAGGAGAAGGCACACCAAAAGCCTCGTATGCGGAGTAGCAGTAGGTCTTCTCAAAGAGAGCCTTGTCGTCGTAACCGAAATCATAATCGCTGGCAACAATGGACATTGCCTTATTAGCCCAAGAACTAGGCAAACACGAATCAAAGCTTGAACTCGAGCTAGTCATTGGAAACCTCTTTCAGAGCCTTCCGCCGCAAGCTCCTTTTTAGATCATTCCACCCACTGATCCAGCTAAGGCCCGCACCGTCGTATCAATGCGTTTTCCCGTCTTTTTTGCTTGTCACGCGCATGGAGCAGCTTTCTCTTTCCTCAGAAAGAGCTTCTTGCTCGTCCTCTTGTACCACCCTCGCGGGATGTCTATCTTCCTATCTGCAATTCTTTCTATCAGAAATGAGCAATGGAATCGAAATCGAGAATAGGCAGTTTAACCCGTTGAGGACAGATCCGCTTAGCCAGCTTCCCGCCCTCGCCCTACCTCTTACGGGTTAGTCAGTTTCGAAGTAGTACTCCCCGCTACCGAAGCAAAGAGAAAAGAGAGTTGGTCGGCAAACAAAGAAAGTCGGAAAGTCATCTTCGGATGAGTCAACCCACTGGAGAAGGGCTTTAGAAGAGAGAGAGAAGGGTTCGACCAGACATTAATCCTCATTCCCTCGGAAAACTCCCATGTTGATGGAGATCCATCCGTTGGGGCATCATACCCCACCCACACCCAAATCAATGCTCGGCTAGCTTCTTTCTGATGACTATTTGGGATGAGACTTTCCAAAAAGAAGAGGAAGATGACGGGAGTGCGAAACTCAACCACTGAAATTGGTACACGAAGGCTCCACTATGTGGGTTCGCCTCTAAAAATCTTAAAAAACACGAAATGCGGGCTCAAGAGAAAGCAAAGCGAAAGTTAGGAGATATAGGAGAACCGTGGGTTGAGGACAAAGGGCATGATCAAACCTTCTTTTCGGATTAGTACTTTGCTTCGGTACCGGGCTCAAAAGTCTGACAAATGAAGTGAACTCTACATTGACTGTATCAACGATTCCATAAAAGGAGAGGAAAGTTTGAAGGCAACCCCCGGATATTTGATATTAAAGTAAAGAGCTTCCAAATGGAATAGAACAGAGAGCTTGGCTTAGAAGGGGACTTCGGACATACCTGTTGTAAAGCGAGATTCTAAAGCGGAAGGAGGTACATCTTTCAACCAATGCTTTCACTATCTGATTAGCCTTCGTAGCACCTTCTTCTGGAAAATCTTTATAAGATAAGCAACTGGTCGAGCTAGTTTACATCATTGGCAATAAACTGGCTTTGACTTGCTTGATACGCTTCGCTTAGCTTTCAATTGAACTACAAGAGCTTTGAAAAGGGGCTTGATCACACTCACAGGTAAAGAGATTGCCCGGAAGTCAGATTAGACCTACCACCTGCTCTAGCCCTTAGATTAACTAAGGCCACTTTTCTAAGCAACTATTTGAACTGATCAAAGAGCAACTAGCTCTTTAGAAGGGAACTTAGAGTATAATGGCTGTCTTGCGTAAGACACTTATTCTAAGCTCTAAGCTAGCTTTCTTACTGTACTGACTAAGAGGTCCGGCTTACTCACCGGATTCACTCAAGTTGATGAAAATTGTAAAATAAAGGAAGCACTGACGACTTTACGCATCAATAAAAAAATCCATCAAACCCCCTACTTCTAAAGAAGCAGATCTTTGATAACCTGCTGTTATCTCAGTTAGTTCAAAGGTTCTTACCTCTTCCAAGGCAACTTAAGCAGTTTAAAAGAAAGTAACCCCGAGAATTCAAATCAAATTGCCGGTAAGGAAACTAGCTCACTTGGATCTTATGAGAGAAAGTGCTATCAAAGTCTATCCTTAGTTTTCGTTTATCTCAAAAGCTCTCTCTCTTGCTTTCAATAAAATGCCTACTGTAATAGACCTTGAAAGGCTTAAAGCTGATACAAAGGCTGATACTATACCCAATCCCACTGGAAAAAAAGGACACTCTCACAGGCGGTTACTCCTATTCTGAAATTTTTCTTTCTTCTCTCTTTTTCTGCAATTATATGGGAAACTACTGGTCATGGATAGTGTTCTACTGGCTTGAAGAGGTACTAAGACTTGACTAAGCGCTTTCTCACTGGATTGACCTTTCCTGCCCTTTACTTGTCTGCTCGCTAACTGCTAATGCTTATCCTAGTGATTTGATCCCATTGCAAGAACTACTAGTTTGAAGGGGTAGAAAAGGGAAGCTATTGATGGAACTGATTCGCTTGGCTGGATCGGCAAAAGAATAGAACTACAACTCGTGATACTACAATGCCCAATATATGGACTGGAAAGAGAAAGGCTTGCGATGCAGTTGTTGGAGTGGAAAGAATAACACTAGCTGAAAGGCACTTCATCAGATATCTTACCCACATGATAGGAGATAGGCTCACCTAATACATACTTTCACTAGAGCACTTCCTGCCTTCGAGTGAGATCCTGAAATCTTATCTTCCTCATCATTTCATATGGCCCTATCTTAGAACAGGCTCAAAATAGGACTCCAACTGGAACTGGCTTCATCACTTGATTCTTTGTTTGGCGCCTCAGAATGAGTTACTGATGCTGGCTAGCCTTTAAACCCGCTATCTCTGCTAGAGAAGTGGTTTGACAACAGGACAGGATAAGGCATTCTCTTATCAATGGCTGGAAGCACTGAGTACTATAACTCGCCTGGACCTTACGCTATCAACTACTGGGATAACTAGTTAATCTCACCCCGGGACTATGACTGCTATTTGATAGGCTCACCTTAAGAATGCAATATATGAGGGGGGTTTTGCCTTTACCACTTCATACCTTCCCGAAAATGCCCATTCCTTTCTCGTTGGGGTTCAAAATCTTAGATGAT
>CANTUT010001981.1:45000-60488 GCA_947687605.1 Reutealis trisperma
TTATCCACTGCCAAATCCCAGCTCATGTTCCCCAAAAGCGCCTGGTTTGCCGTGTAAACTCTCCTTATACCGAGACCACCCTTGTCTAAAGGCTTTTTCACAGTTTCCCAATTAACCCAGGCCTTCCAATCCTCCAGCTTTAGACCAAAAAAAGTAAAAGTATATATACTATTTTTCAAGCTCTTCAGCAATAGAAAAAGGAATCCTTAGGCAGGTCCTCTAATGCATAGGAAGACCCCCTAGAACTTACTTAATGAGTGTCAGTTTTCCAGCAGAGGATAAAAAATGGGATTTCCTTCCCGGTAGTCTTCCACTGAACCAATTCACCAGGGGTCTACAGTCTTCCTTGTTAAGGCAGCCTACTTGAAAGGGCCAGGTACTTGAAGGGGAAACTTCATTCATGCCTCAAATCCTACCATGTCTTCTTTTAAGCGGGCGTGAGGACTGAAGTAGGAATTTTACTTAGTCAAGTTCACCAACTGACCTGAGGCTCTGCAAAAGGGGTTGAGGGCCTTTTAAGCTCTTTTCTTTTAATAACACCAGTGGAATTTTATAAAAAGAGGGTGCAGTCATCTGCGCAGATGTATGACAGGGGTTGCCACTCGGTCTACTTTAAAACCTCTTCTTGTCTTTCTTGAGGCCAACCTCGCGATTTTGGCCTCAAGTCGGATTCCCGGGTCGACAAAAACTACTTTTTTTATCCGGGCTTAAATGACTTTTTCCTTCTACCGATCCCAGTTCGGCTAACACGAGGTAACTTAAAATCCTCCCTTTTCAGTGGCACGAGCTTCTTCTTGTGATGACACTTGGGATCAAATCATTTGAGCCGGGTCCAGGGATTGACTCTATGGCTATTGCGCTTTTTCCGACAGCTGCTAACTCGCTGGCACTTGTTTTCCCTTGCGCCTGGTCGTTATTGCCTTGGGCTTGAGCCGAGTGTGGGTATTCTAGTAGCCTTGCCTCCGTTGGACTGATGCTTTGAAAATGTGATTAAATAAAGAAAAGAGCGGTTACGCCATCAACAGCTAAATCGATGGCACTCGCCTTCTTTCAGCATTGAATCAGTAACTTCCTTCACCTTTCCCTTTCCCACCGTTATCGAAAAAGAGAAATATAGACTTTTGGCTTTCTCCTTTTATACCGCTCCTGCCTTCCCTTCTAGTCTTGGGTACGAGTTTAAATTGGGAGAACTTGAACTAGCTAGGGCGCCCTTAATCTTGAAAGCTTGGTCTAAAAGTCTGGATACTATAAGGTTCGAATTTCTGGGTCTTGAATTAGATTGGATAGCGGGGCAGGGAAGAAGATGAGGAGATAACGGGGGAATAAGGAACCTTAGAAACCGCTAAAAAAAGATTTCCAGATTCTCTGTTTCGGTCCTCTTACTAGATCTAAATTTTCTAGCTTTTACAGCAAACAGCAATAGCTACCTTTACAGTTCCGAAGAATCTCGATAGTAGTGTAAAATGGTAATTCCATGATACAAGAAGATTGTATGTCGATTTAGCATGAGGTGTGTGATGCATAGCTAAAAAAACGCCAGTGTCTTTGACAGATACGATAGAAGAAAGGAAAGACGATGACTCTTGGTGGTCTGCCTAGCCCGCTTAGCTACATGGCCCGTGTATCGCTCGTCCCGTCCCATATTAGGGTGCCTCTTTCAGAGGCCCTCATGAACCTAACCATGCATAATTGGCAAGCGATCTATTTTGAAGGAGAAAACACAAAGGGCCTGATCCAATCGATAATTTCTTTACTTTATTTTATTTATCCTCTTTCCTTGGATTAGTAATGGGATGCATATAATATATCAAAACTTCAGTGTGCAATTTGAATGAGATAGATTGTTTCAAATTCAAATTAGTAATTGAGGTTACAAAAAATCGGAGCCAAAAAAGAAGAGACTTTTCAGATTAAAATCATTCTATCAAAGCAATTAAATTCATTTTGTATCGTACAAATAAAAATTCCATTTGTGTATGTGCTACCGGGAAAGATATGGTACTCGATTCGATTTCATTACACGGGTCGGGAGTAATCGAAAAAGCCAAACTCAGTACGGTATCTCTTGGAATCCTGAATATGACGCTACCAATAATTTGACTAATCCACATATGTCTCTATCAATCGGTACTAGTTGAAGAAATGAAAATTCCCTTGTATTTGTGAGAAATGAAAAACGAAAATATAAATAAGAGGGATCCCCCTTTGGAATGAAATTCTGCTATTTGTCCCCCTTTCACAGAAAATGGTTGATGTATTTTTTTATTGGATTATTGGATTTGGATCCGTCGGGACTGACGGGGCTCGAACCCGCAGCTTCCGCCTTGACAGGGCGGTGCTCTGACCGATTGAACTACAATCCCAGGGTCGATGTAATTGAGAAAAATTCTTATATTCTTTTTTCTCATTGGATTTCATTCGAACTATTTAGTTTCGCCGTGTTGTAACAGAGACACGAATGATATACTATATTATTATATATAAATATATATTTATAAATGCAGTGAACTCTAGTGGGCTAATTCATGAATTGAATCAAAAATGGGCCAGCGGTAGAGTCACGCTCTTTAAACGCCCTAAGAAATAGGCGTAAGTCATCGGTTCAAAGGCTTTTCTATTTTCCACGAAACTCCTGTCTTAGTCTTCATTTTTCAGAAGAGGATATAGATATGAAAAAAAGGTAACCGCCTGGTTCGAAAGAGCCTACTATGTTTCGGAAAAATATGCTTTACCTGCCCTAGCTCTTTCGGTTGAGCTAGTAGGAGGGTTAGCCAGTTACGGCTGCTAAGTCAGAATTAGTACCATCCGGTTTTGAGGTTGAGGAAGGAAGGTCTGTAGTCCCATTGTCTCTCTCCTAGCAGCCTTGCCTTAACCGACTGTGCGGGTTGGTTGTCATACCTATCCCTTCCTGTCTTTCCTCTTTCTGACTTCCGAGTCACTCGCTAGTGTTGTCGCTTTATCCGTGGTGGTCTTTCTCTATTGGTCTTGCCTCTCTGTCTGAGCTCCTGCTGAAGCTCCTGCTACACCAATTTAGCGTATGAAAGCAGTCCCAGCTTGTTGAGCTGCATACATTTCTTCTAGCTCTTCCCGCAGCTGAACATCCATTTCAGACCGCGAATCGGCTTCATCAGACTCATTGCATGTATCAAGAATCTATCTTCCCCTGCTGGACTAAGTCAATCACTTCTAAAGAGTCTAGTTCAAAGCCTTTGACTTCTTATGTTATTATTAAGACTTTGTTTACCAAGGCTTGAGTCAGTCTTACGTGGCGTGGACATTCTTTCTTAGTATGCCTACAACTACAATCTAATCTTCATGGGCAGCTTTCTTTACGGGAGGGGATCTTCCCTTCTCTTTTAGGCCCAGAAGGTAAGGTATTCAGTCTGTCAGGCTAGACCTATGGAGCTTCCATTCCTTCTCTATCCCCGATAGCCCGCTCCATTGTGCATCCCCTACTATCTGAATGATAGATCCCCCGGGATAGAGAAGGAATGGAAGGCGAGTAGGATAAACTATCGGCGAAAAAACCCTATTCGAGTAGGAAGCATATAGGGAAGAACGAAGAGAGTTCCAGGGGGCTGGGTAAAGTAAAAAAAAAGTTGATGATTTTCCCTCACCCTTTTTTTTCCGAACTTCCCTTCCCTTGCCGTGCACCAAGCTCAAACCAAGCCATAAACTAATCCGAACTCGAAAGACTGTAGCTGCTGAACGTAGCCAACAACATAGATTTTGCACGGCCAAGCATCTTGCCATCCGAAACCAAGATACAAAAATTGTCTCTGAGTGCGGTCCGCTGCACTGTAGTTCCCTCGTATATCTCATGTAGCTCGCATAGCCGAAGTAGTCACTCAACAAAGGCTGTAGTTAGCACCCAAGGAACCAATGTTAATCAACAACTCCAACTTTGTACCACGAAACTATAATCATTCCTTTTGAGGAATCGTACTTAAGTGAAAACTTCCCCACATCAAACATAAAAAGCTGTCTCACGCGGAGTAGCTAAAATACCGAGCATTTATGAATATGAATTCATCGCCCCACGGAGATCGCTCAGGAAAAAACCGCATATCGAAATCTCAACATGTTTTCGTTTATCAATCACCATCCATCAGATCAGGTTTATCAAACAATCGAAAAAGAGAGTAGCGGGAGAATGGTAAGGTCCCTCGTGTTATAGTGACATGGTATGGCTAACGTTCCTTAGAGGAAAGCCTTCCCTAGGCGGGCTCTATGAATAGCTCCTGATCTTGGTCATAAAGGGAGTGAGTGCAAGCCCTGTTAGTCCCATAGGTCTAGAGCACGATCACGTGAAGAACCACCGATTGATTCACTTGTCTGATTCGGTATGTAGGCACATATAAAGTCTCACCATGTACATCCACAACTTATCAGCTCTTTCATTGCAATTCCCAACAACGGCCGTTTAGTTGGTCAACCATAGAGATGGAGCCCGGCCACATCCTTTGAAATGGAATGCTTGTTTGGAACAGCCAGATATTGGGAGACGTGCCAAGAAGAGGCATAGAGTGTGGATGGCTCTAAGCTTAAGACTCCGCACTTAGTTCGAGGCGTACATGTCTGCAAAGATAAAAATGTTGCCTTTTTTCGTCCTGATGGTGGAAAGAAAGGGAGGGAAGAATTCAAGGCCGGAGAGTCTTCTTTGAATTCGTTACCCCGCCAAGAAGTGAGAGGTATGAAGTAACTCGAGCGAAGCGAGAGGATCAGGCAACTCAGACAAGAAAAGGAGGCCATCGATGCTATGATATCCAGCATCAAGGCCGAAATCCCAAGACTGAGAATTACCGAGCAGCTGCCCACTTCTACTAAGGTTCCTCGTCTTAAGGCGAAAATAGAAGAAGTCCGCGAGAGTTTTGAAAAGACGGTCTGTTCCCTTACCCCTTTGGCTTTTTGGGAACGTCACACGTGGGAAGCACTTCGGCTACCTTATCGCAAGGGTTTCGACGAAAAAAAGCATCCCCACTAAATCAAGAGTTTAGATGCCCGAAGATCTAAGAAGGTTGAATCAGGAATAAGTGGGTTCTTTCTTGAAGAAGGGCCTAATTAGGCCAAGTAAGAGTCCATGGTCCAGCGCTGCAAAATACGTCAATAACAGAAATGAGCAAGAAAGGGGAATGCCAAGGTTAGTGATCAACTAGAAAACCCTTTCAGAGGCCCTCCAGTGGATTAGGTATCCCGTACCTAATCGACAAACACTTTTTCGTTCGTAAGCACTGAGCGAGCCGCCTTGTCTACGAAGCTTCGCTGCTTCTGCTGCTTGGTGTTCTGAGGAGTTCCGGGCTAAGTACGAAGCGAGTACTTTTTCCAACCTTCTTTGTTCTTTGGAAAGGCCTTCCTTTCACCAGGTTTTATCCCTCGCTTGCTTATTCATATGATGTTGGATTTGCAATTGAAACTAAAGCCTCACCAGCAGCTTCATCTTCAAGTTCTAAACCCTCTGCCCTTAAAAACCGACGTTTTGGACCCCGGGACCTAAGCTTTGCTAAAGCCGTGAAAAGGAGTGGACGGTTGTATTTTGGCCTAGTTGGGCTGGTTCGCCTAATCGAAGAGACCCTACCCCCATATCAAAAGAGTCCATACCTTACTTGTTCACCGTACTAGACCTCCATATCATATGTGTAAAGAGCCCACCTCGGATACGATACGAAAGAAGGACAGGAGTAGTTCCACTAGCCGATGCTTAAGCGTCAGCCCTTGCCTCCTCTTCCCCATAAGCCTCATCTGCACCTGAAGAAGAGTAATCTTTTGCCGAATCTACATCCGCCGAAGCCTAAAAATGTTCAATATTTAGTTCCATCCGGAATGAATTTCCCACCTACCTTGGGATAAGCGGTTGCCGGAAGCTTGAAGCTGACTTTAATGGGCAACACTTCCTCGTAGGGCCACCAAAGCAGGCTCCTTTAGCCGCATCGATTGTTAGAGCTCACTTCACACCAACAGAATCGTAAGCTTTCTTCTCCGCCTCAGCTTGAGAGCTCCTTTATACATCAAGATTTGGCCCTTTCGATTTCTTCTATGCCATCTGATCTTTCTTCTTCAATTGAATTGCCCGCTACGCCCCTTCTTTCCTTTCTTTTCCTTCTTAGCGCGTAGTGGGAAGAGATGGTGCTATCGTGTACTTTCTCATCTTTTAGGAGTTCTTTTTTTCTTTAAATCCCTCTAACTATCAATTGAATAATCGAAGACAGATGGTAGCGTAGTGACTCTCGAAGGGGTGGCGAAGAAGGCTCAATTGCTGGGCTCTCGAGACAGTTTTCCCGTAAAAAAGATTCCAAGGCCATGACCAAAAGCGGCAGAAGAATTCAAAGCGCGAAAGAGGACATATAAGCCTAGCGTTGAGGCCATCTGGCTTCCTTCTAAATAAGTTAGAATTTTACGAAAGTCACGTTTCGGGCTAGCATATGCTTACGCCTTTTCGTTGTCGTTCTGTAAGCCATAATCTCATCTTCCGTTTTGAGGGGTTCATGGGGCTGCAAAAGCAAAAGAGGATTATAAGATAAGACCACTAAGGTAAGTCAGATCCCATCCTCAAGATTCTATTCTGATGTTACGATCAATCCCTCTATAATCTCGACGGAAGCTCCCCTGGAAGAGCTGCTATAAGATAAGCTCTTTCCATTTAGTTTAGAGAGAGTTGCTTTCCACGGTCTGGGTCTTCGGGGTCTGCTATTCCTTTCCTCTAATGACTAAATGTCAAACTTACCGAAATGGCTCTTTAAAGAAAGGCTTGATTAACAGGAAACTTTTGAGAGGGTCAGTCCATTTCCCATCCCACTACTCACCCAAGTAAGCTCAGGAGTTCAGGTGCTAAAGAATAAGAAAAAAAAATGGCTGTTATCCCACGCCACGGCAGCCAGTGTTCAGTGGAGGAAGGAAGCCAGACATAGAGGTGCGTATCAGCCTTGGAAGTTTGAATGCCCAAAGATAGGCCTTCGATAAGCCCTTTGCTCAAGCTTCTACTTGAACTTTAACTTTATAAAGGAAATAGGCATTTAGGACAAATTTCCCAAGGAAAAAATGGCACATTTCGATGTCACTTATTACCTGAGAATAAGATCTCCCCTAGGTTCTTTGACAGAGCTGAAAGAAAGTGTGAAACACGGGCTTCTGCAAGGGATGAAGAATAGGTGACAAATGCCACAGAAGGTCATATATGAATAGGCATCGGTTGATAAAAGCTAATTTGTGATACATAAACTTGGTCATAGAATATCTTTGAATATCTTTCCTCAATGACAGGAGGATCTTTTCCCCTTTGACCACAGGAGTCTTAGGAGATCAGACGATTAACCGATCGGCAAAGAGTCTTCTAGCTATAAGGGCTCTCCCTCTATTTGACACTTCAATCTTGTCCTTTATCTATCATCTATCAAACCGACGATAAACCATGGTTGGAATGTGGGCAATCTATAATTACATATGTAAACCTATCTATCCTAGATACTTCGGTTTGAAACATGAGCCATTTTAGATCCTTTCCAGGTAAGATCAGGTCTTTGAGATTGATTTCTATTTTACTTATTTTTACCTTTTCTTTCCAGAGGAAAACCCTCTTTCACTTCTAATTATTCATTTCAAAAAGAGGCACCTCCCTCTCGGGAAAGGTGTGCCAGGAGCTTATACAAGGTGTGTTCTATGTTACCTATTACTAACAAACTTTTACACTACTTGTCTTGTCTCTCGTCTCATAGTTGGAATAGTGATGATCGATCTTCTTCGGTTCCTTTCCTTATACTCTTGGTTTGAATTCTTTCATTCCTAAACCCGGCACCAGCACCGCCAGCAGTAGTTTGACTCTTCTACTTCAAGGAGGACGTCTAGTGGCAGGGCTTCTCCTCTTCCGTCTTCTCTCCGCCTTAGTGGCATCAACTGGTATGACCACGTTTGGAGAGATCTTGAGTCTTAGACATGGAACCTCTTCGAGAGAGACTCCTGATATAAAAGATGGGATCACTTTCCCGACGGTGCTCACTAGGGATGTAGCGATAAGTCTTCTTCATGGTCAGCCTGCGCCCTGCTTATATATTCGTATTGAATTTTTCCGAGAAAGCCATTTAATCTGGAGGTGGGGGTAAAAATCCTTAGTTGGCTCCAAATAGAATGAATTTAGAATCAGCATAGAATGCTTCTGTCGTCGTGAAAGGCTTGGTATTTGCAAAGATCCTATTGGTTTCTCTTTCGGGAGTCTTATACTTAAAACACTGATGCCATGTAGAGGGCACTACTTTGTGCTCGTGTAGCCAAGGACGTCCTAAAAGAACATTGGTTGAGGTGATAGCATCGATGACGTGAAATGTGACATAAGTCATCATATCTTCGATTATTAACCGTAATCGGATGGGTCTAGGTCGATAAATCTAGTTGTCTCCCTTGGGAAGGTTCGAGCTCGGTAAAAGCGGCATACTTCGGTTCTTCCTCCGTGGTTGTGGTGGGAGACTTAGCGATAGCTCACTGTTCGTCTCAAACTCAATTGGATTTCTTTCTGTGGGCGGTGCATCTTAGTGCTTAGTGGGCGGCTGTGTATCAACAATTTCTCTCTTTGATTCGCCTTAATTGCTTCTGGGGATGAAATCAGTTCTTCCATTAATGCATGCCCGCAGTTTGCGCTGGTTTAGTCTTTTTATAGAGTTGGTGGATAATTGATAGTAAACTTTTCTTCTTTATGTTCCCTAAAGGTATATGAAGACGAAATCAAAGTATAGAAGATGAAATCAAATACCTTCAGCTCTTCCGGTTTTCATTCAAGACTTCGAGTCTCATCTCGATGCGTGTGAAGTTGATACTTTCAGTTTGTGTTCAGTTAAGCTATCTACCTCAAGTAGGACGCCCTTCTACTAGATACTGATGCTATTTCGCTGCCATTGCTGGATCAATGAATTATTATGTTCTACATACGTATGCTGGGTAAACTCAATTGGTCGGACGAGTTCGCAATTGGTTAGGCGGGACTTTCACTGGTAAGGCAGGAAGCTGCGCCTAGTTTCTCCCAGTATAAAGGTGTGGAACCGAATCCAATCATTACCAGATCTAATTACATAGAGTTAAAATGGTATTTTACTTCACCGATCATATTCTTTCGAGATTTGCATTTGACTTGCTTCAATCATATCACATAGAGAGTCTATAAGGATAAGGAGGGATTCATTCAATATATCTCTTTCTTTTAGAGACACATGAATATGAAATAGGGGATCTCGTCATAATGTCTACGTCTCGGTTTTGATGACTCGTTGTGTCTGGATGTGGTATTAAAAGACTTGAATTGGCCCGGGGAGGAAGAATTTTACTTAGTTAATGAAGGCAATGCAATTAAGATTCTTCACCTCGAACGGGAGTTTGCTCTTTCACCCAGTCTAGGCTTGCTTCGCGCATAGGCTAGACAAGCCAGGGGTACTGTACTGGACTAAGCATATAGCTATTTATCCCGAAAGAAAGCTTTCTCGCTAGTTCAGTTCTTTCTCTTCGGGTGAATCGCTTCGCTTCAAGCCTAACTAGCTCACTTGCCTTTAAAGTATGGCATAAAATGTTAATACCAATTCCTTATTTTAGCTAACAGGTATGAAGTAGCTCGACTAAAAGGAGAGGTATGACATCATAAAGAATCTAATGGTAGCGAACCCTATATTGATTATGTTGTTAATTCCTTTTCTGGGTTAACCTGCCCTATGCCCTATATATCGGTATTTCTTCAATTAGCTTGTTAGGAATAGTAGCATCCGAGCTAAGCAACGGTAGCTAAGGGAGTTAACTCGGCTTTGTTGCTCCTTACTCCGAGACGTCACTAACCTTTCATACAAATCATACGAACATCGTTTAACTCTTTCAACCCTATAATCAGATTAAGCTACTAAACGGTCAATAAAGACGTCGCTTGCTTGTTGTTGTGGGAAAGCTTTGTTAGCTATGAGTTCTTCTGTTAGCTTCAGGCTTATCCTTAGCTGTCTTTAGCCAAGGGGTATCATACGAAAATGAATCCCGCATTTTAGCTCTCATCTCAGAGTTATAATAGAAATAGAAGGGTTAGTTAATGAGCTTATCGTGATCTAGCGGGGCTACCTCCTCCCAGGCATCTCCTGCCTATCTCACTTTCCTAAGACTAGCTAACAGCATATGTTAGTTAAGGAGCTAACAGGTAATTCATATTATTTCTTTAATTTGTCATTTATATAGGGTTCATAAGCTAAGTGACGATAGATTGTTAATTCAATTCCCTTTTTCGCTTCGCACCTTTCAGGGGAAGAGTTAAGTATGGTATGAGTTAGCTAAGAAGAGTTAAGAGTAAGAGCGGGTTAGCTACATTAGCAACATTGTAACTAGTTGGTTAGTTAAGGCATCGTTCGCATTGGATTATTTAACCTAGCTCTCTAGCTTCGAACTCAATCCCAAGCAAAGTATAATAAGAAAAGCTAGTCTGAGATGAGACTTCTATTGATCAAAAAGCAAACAATGAGGAATTCTCTCTCCTTCTGCTTGTTGCGCTTTTCCTAGTTTATTACTGTTGAGAGTCCCCTCAAATCCAAAGAAAAGAGTTCAATCAAAACAAGGAGCAAGAACAACTAATCCGATCATGGCATGGAAGCAGGTTTTATCGTATTAAAAGCCTTTGTTTGCTCTTTAATGCAGTCATCTGCTGAAGCAGCTATTTAGCTACAGGCTCAATCAATATAATAAGTCCCCCATTGCCTGATGAATCCCTAAGCTTTTAGTCCCAATCAATCCAAACTCAATCCAATCCCAACTCCGAACTGCCCAACTCCTAGCATCCTCACTCCGAGGAAAAGCAAGAGCTCTAAGAGCGGCAGAGCAAGAGGAAGAAGGCCAAATAAGCGACGTTAGAAGACCTTGATAGGCAAATCAGTCGTGAGCCCATGCTTGCGTGCCTTTATACGACATTTAAGGCTTCCCCTATTGCTGGTACTGCTGACCCCTCGGGTCATGGTGTAACCCCTCCAGCAGATCCTGCTTCCTCACGCTTTCCTAGCTACCTAGCAATTAGATAGAATACAGGCTAATCAGGTCTGGCTTTTGGCGATCTCGCTTTAGGAACTGTTTCAACCCTTGGACTGGCCGGCCCACCATCACCTGTAATGGCGAATTCTACTTTAGAATAGACCAGTGGAAATCAACGATCGGATTAAGTTTTTACTTATGAAACTATCACCCCAACCAGCTCCTACTCTGACGGAAGAACCGACCCTAGAGATCTAGGGCTATTGATACGATACCCAACTAACTATTAATGTTAATGTGTCACTCCTGTGGCCTCGGATTCTAAGGAAGTGTCCCAGGCTTTGGCTTTCACCATCGTAACTTCCGCAGCTTCCAGCTTTGAGGATGACCTTGAAGCCTTCGATTTCTTTCTGAGTAAAAGAACTGTCCCCTGCTTTCCCCTATAACCTATTATACTAGTATAGTAGCTCGGAAAAAGCACCCCCCGCCCCCAATGGGTCGGGTCAAGGAGTGAAACTGCCGATTCGATATAGTCTTAGTTGTAGAGCAGTTTATGGGGTTCCTTTTGCTGATGTGATTCCTGTAGCGGTAGTGGGCCCCGGGTTGCATCTGTGCTGCTTCCTCGCCAGTAAGGTAGGTAAGAACCTGACAAGAAAACCTTATAATCAGTGTAAGCATGGAACCGCATTCAGACGTAATGTAATAAGGTAAGGGAAGTGCTGTCTGTTCTTGTGTCTAATAGTGCTGGAAAGAATATCCCTGTAAAATATCCCGTATCAACCCTTTCCCGCTATTCCGTTGCGGGAACTCTTTTCTTTTAGTGGAAGAAGGTACAGCTATTACAGAATCGGTTGTTTGCAAAATAGTCAGGTAGTAAAATCCAAGCCAAGGGTTGGTCGAGTCTGCTTCGCTCCTTCATTCTTGTATCTGAAAGGCTTTTTCCAATATGCCCTCAAACTCTTTATTTTTCCGTAAGTTGCATCTTGAGTCTTAAGAATTGGAGGTGAAGACTCCCTTAGCGGTCCGGCCCCCTATACATTGACCGGCTTGGCGCGCAAAAGAACAAAAGAGAGAGGTATGAAGGTCACTCGACCAGGGGCTCGACATAGAGTTGCATCGGATCCTTCTCCCGATTCTGTTGTTTCAGCATCTTCGATATCAGCTTCTGGTGTGGAAAGAACCCCAAAACTCCAATGTCTTTCTTTGTTGGTCCAACCCAACGGTAATGGACGAGACCAAGGTTTGGTTTTCAATCAAAGGAAAATCCCCGAATCAAAGGATAAGCTAGGAATTTCGCTTAGAGTCAGATAGATAGCTGGTAGACTGGTTTTAAAGGCTTAAGGCCAAATCGGAACGGAATAAAAGGAGCTGCTCTATCTGCTTTCTTATCTTATAATCCCCTGTTCTCAGCTGTGAGAGAGGTCTTGCATTTATCCAAAAATCCCTAGGAAACAATCACATGAAGAAGCGAAATTGGTTTGGCTCTTTGTTTGTAGGAATCGGGCATTCAACTGTGGTGTGGTAAGAGGTGTGTGGATGGTACACTGGGCTAACACCTGTCGGATAGTTAGGGATGCCCGGGGAGGCGGATTAGATCCCGAATCTCCTGCCTTACAATAGACACATTGAATCGACGGGAGAGCTCTTTGTAGGGCAAGTCTAAAGCTGTGGTATGGTAAATAGAATAGATGGATTCTCTCCCTCATCTATTTCCTTTAGTTTTTATCTCCACCTTAAGAAGAAGAAAGCATTGAATATTCTATCTCTACCCGGATTTGGAAGTGAAAGGATCTATCCAAAGAATGATCTCCTACTGAACGATAGGAAAGTGAGTTCTTCCAATTGCCATTCATTAGTCCGGTTGAGTGGATCGGGTTGAGAATGTTAGGTCGCGCACCTCTACCTTACGGTATAGCTAGTTCTTTCTTTTCCTCTAGCCCCGTGCGTGCCGTAGCTTGTTCCTCCTCTTTCTGAACTCGAACTGTAAAGAAATCCCATTCGATCTGATGTTAGGATGAGTTCTAAGAGTTCCTTGAGTTAGGATTCCTCTGATTCAATCCCGATCGTACCAGATGAAACTTTCTGTTAGGTGTTAGTCTTCCAATACCTCTCTGATGTTAGCTACTTTCTTCCTCTAGCTAAGAGTTAGAAGAGTTGATTGACAGTAGTTCCTGTGTACTATAAGAGTGAGAGGAGTTCTAAGAGTTACGACTTTCACTCTTTCAACCCTGACACCAAGATTCTCCTCTTGAGGAACTGTCCTGCAATCCGTCTTCTCTCTCAATTGACTTTGATTTCCTGCTAGTCTACTTATTTATAGGTAGCCTTTTCCTGCTTCGGCGATGACGAATGGGGCTTCACTCTCCACCACTGCTTATTCATTATTCCACTATCCATGCATGGCATGGTGCATCTCCTTGATTTGATGCCCGACTAAATATCCAGTTAGGTGTCTGGAGTATTCACATTGGTGCATTAACAAGGTCTGTGGTCTATTTCCCCTACACCCCATGGGTAAGAAGACAGAATCTGTACTCAAATTTTGAGCCCATTGAACTTTATTTTCTGATGTGACTACGGTGAACATGCACCTACCTCATTTTAGTTCAATCCAGTAACTCGTTACGGAAATGGTAGTAATTTCATAATATGAAGACACCTACACTCCAACCTAAGGTTAGGGGATAGAGCAAGACCTAGTTGCTACTGGTAATTTGGATAGTAGTTCTCGATATGAGAAGCCACAAGCTAGAATCGAATGAGTAGTTAGCTTACCTAGACCTTCCCGCCTAGTTAATAACCTTGAACTAGTTGACCCAATTATTTAGCTTCTCTTCTTGAAATAGCAGCACATCCCAGATGTAGATACTGATGGAGATGAAGGAAGCGCCTGTTCGAAAGTACGTTGACGACCAGGATCCACCGACATCAATGACATAGGAAGCATCTGGAAGAGCTAAGCTAGGTAGCATCATCTAGAAAGCTGAAACAAGGCGAGCAGTTTCATCCTTTTATTGAAGGTTATCCGCTCGATCTAGTTCGAATCCTGGTCTTCCAAACCACCCTTCTTCCTTCCACCAAGACCGGTCCTTTGGGAACAAAGATCCCAGGGAATGGCTTCAACGGAGAAAGCCCACCTCGGAAGCCATTTGACCATGAGTTCACAGCTTAGGAGAAGAAGGAACGATCCCATCCTTTCTTCTAGCGCTTGACTTGGGGATGGCACTGTCTCGCGAAGCTGGAAATAGCTTAACCTTAACTGGCAATGGGCTAAAGCTTGCATGCCACTCTTCTTATGTGTACTTTTCTTCCACTGGGTACATCAATCTCTTGCTTGCCTTTACATGGAACAATCCCTATCTTTTTCATTCCTCTCCTTTCGTCAAGTTACTTCCTTCATGAAGGTACCCGGTGGAACAAGCCAATTCAGTCTGCCTTGCTACGGTAGACACCCTATCTATTACCTTCCAGTCGAGTTCTTTCATGACTTCCACGGTAATGTAAGGTTTACAGGTACAACAAAGCATCTCCCCCTTCTTTTTTTGGATGATTTTTACTCTTTGCTTAGTAGTTGTCCTTCCGGATCAGACTAATCAGATCAGTCCGGGTCAGGACATGTCAACAACAGCGATTTTTAGTATCAAAAACAGCTTACAGACCACCTTGATGCTGAATCGTATTCATTGCCAGGAAAAGCCATGAAAGAGAACGAAAAGATAGGCTTTGTAGCAAAGTATCCCAACCTGGAAGTTCTAGACTTAGGAACATCCGTAAGGAATGGGAATGGATAGGCTTTCTTCTCGCTCAGCGAGTTGCTCACCTTCCGGGGACAGATGGGCTGGGTCCGGTAGCAGGATACCGGCTAGCTCGCTTAAACTAAATCTGTATTCATGAGTTCCCCTACGCCCCACCACTAAGCCACAGATTCGTAGATCGGAGGTTTGGCAAGGTGCTTTAACCGATCCCTGCGCCACTGCTTCAACAATAGCTTCTTAGCGACCTACCACCAAGACCGGAGTCGTGAACAGAGAAAGATCACTTTACTTGGATTCTCGTCGAAGAAGCAAGCCTTCCAACAAAGGATTTCGCCGTGGAGATTTGGTGATAGGCCTGCGTTGGCACATAAAATAAAGACTTTCCAACCCGACCATTCAAGGAAATAGACAAGATTGAAGAAGTAGACAAGATTGAAGCTCCTTGCTTGGGTTCGGTTATCATTAAATGTATAGGGCCACTTTGGGTATTGAAGTGAAGATACTTGCATAAATATAAACTTCGGGCGTAGAAGAGAAGCCCTTTCTTTCAAGCTTCCGTGAGTCAGCTCGGTAGCTAGTCTAGTCAAATACCCTATATTCTCTTCCCTTAATAGGGGTTGCTCCTTCTTTTCTTCTCGTATACTCGGGAATGAAGCCTTCCCATAAGAGAAAACTACGATTAAAGCTGGAGTAGATAGATCGACCAGAGCCCAAACGAGTCACTACACACCAGCTTCGCTAACCGAACCGAGACAGGCATCAGAT
>CANTUT010001982.1:5000-17500 GCA_947687605.1 Reutealis trisperma
GCAAATGTAGTGTTAACCATCCTAAAATGCGAGACTTAAGCCTATAGCCCATTCACCATCAAAAACCAAAGCAAAAGTTCATTTTTAGCTTAAATCTCTAAGCCTTAAATGTTCACCTCCATTCAAACACACCTTTACCCTAGCCTATAACCTAAAAGACCTTCACCCTTAAATCCTAAACTCCTTCACCCATAAACTTTAAGCACCTCACCCTAGCCTTTAACCTTAAACACTATTACCCTTAGCCTTTATCCTGAACACCATTTCATTTAACCTGAATACACCATTACCCTAACCTTTATCCTAAACACCAAACACCCAAACCTCACCCTAAACACTCTTACCCTAAACCTCATCCAAAAAACCCCTTACCTAGATTTTTCTCCCTATATGTAAACCTTAAATACCTTTAACCTTAAGCCTTAAATCCATAACCCTAAATGCCTTTGCCCTATATCTAACCTTAAAACTCAAATGCCTTTACCCATACTCGATTGCCATATACTCCATTGTTATATAAAAACCTAGTTCCCTTAAGCCCTGAATACCAAAAACCTTGCTTTTATCTTACCCCTGCCCCACATCCTTGATCTAAAACACTTCAAAGCCTAGCATTACTTCTAAGCCCAACACTCTTGGCCCAATATATCTTAAACTTCCAAAACCTAACACATTCACCCTAAACCTGATACCTTTGATCCAATAGCCTCAAACTCTAAGAACCCTAAACACTTGTCCATCCAAGTGCTTTGGCCTTAAAAGCCATTATTCCAAACCTCATATTTCATCCCTTATTTGAAAAACTAAGACATTACCTTAACCCTAGGAACTTTGGCAAATTATACCGTAGGTGATCTTCAAAGCCTAAAAATGGTTCTCCCATAACACCATAGAGAATCCTTTTCCTCAAAGTCTGCATGCCTATACCTTCATCACCTTTTTATCTTCATAAAAAGCTTACCTGACTTCATAAGGTTTGCTTTTAAGGTACCAATGGCTAGGCTAGTCAACATAGACACTATGGACACCCTCCTTAAGAAGCAAGAAGAGAATTTCTGAGCCATCCTCATATCTGCTTTTAATACTCAATAAGGCTTTAAGCATTCAACAAACCAACTCCAACATAGAATTGGCCCATATTATGATCGCTTTCAATACTCAACAAACTAAATTTACCAAGGCTTTGAAATCCTAGTGCCAACTCATTGTCAATGAGGTAAAGGGGATGATAAACAAGGTCAAATTTATTGATGCTACTTTTGGAATAGAGGCTACTCTCTTTGAGCAAGTCTTCATGATTGGATATGGAGTAAAGACCATACCTTGCCCCAACCTACCCAAGATTTATCTAGTGAGTTAGTACTTTGAGAAGGACATTATTCTTAGAGTTAGAGTTAGAGTCAGCCTAAGATAGAATTAGAGTCTATTAGATTCATATTTTTGTTTGTTTCTAAATTTTTATGTTTGTCTTCTATATTTTATATAATCATGGATGATGGTTTTTTCTATATATTCTTTTTCTTTTTATTTCATTATGTATTTTACCCTTTATGAATACAATTTGGTTAAGATAGGGGATCAATAAACTTTGCAATGAGAAAATTTACATGCGATGTAAGATATGTTTAGTTAGAAGGGTCAAAAGGTTATGGATGAATACATGAAGCAAAAGCCATAAGACTGATGGTTGAATCTATAGAGAGTTCATCAAATTATTAGTTCACTAGACTAATCCATCATGATTAGTCAATGTAGTACTTAGAAATGATGGGAAGATTCACATATTGAAGGGATAGATCCATCTCTAAATAAAGTTTGGATGATGTGGTTGTCACCTTGCATTCAACTGTTAGTTAAAATGCATTTTACAATTGTCTCTTTAATAAATCTCCATATGGGTTATAATAAAATGTAGGTTCATAAACAAAAGAGGGGTTTCAACTAATCATAATCATGAGAAGGGGCCAGGAATAAATGGGATTATACTATCCCAAAAGATTACAAGCTTGAATAAGAGCAGGAGTTAGGATAAATCATTACAAGGCCTTAAAGGTGAATTTTAACCTGAAATATTGCAAAACCTTAAGGACATGAACGTTGTTAAGAGAATCAATATGAAATCTCTAAGCAGATATAAAAGCATCTTAGCAATAATAAAGTGAGAGGCGATAAAGTGAGAAAAAATAGTCTCATAGCACCTTTTATCTAAACTAACATCTTTTGTTAAGTTTGGAGTACCCTTTAAAATCATCACGACCAATGGATCCTATTTTAAGATTAAAGAAATGGTTCCACATCATCATCATCATCAAACTGACCAATAAGGCTATCAAGACCATTTTGTGAAAACCAACCAGAAGTCATTGACAATAGCATCAACAGTTGCTGTTAGGGACTATATCGAACTTCAATCCATACTTCAATTTGGGGCAACTCCTTATTCATTAATGGATTAAATGGAATTGGTGCGATAATTGAGATGGAAATTTTTCTAGCTTAGATTCTTTTGAACAACAAATTACAAAAAGATTGTCAGAGCTCTAATTTCTAATCAGAAGTTCAAAACATTGTGGGTTGCCCATAAAATGCTTAAGAAATATTGCCAGGAAAAAGTGTAATCCTAATGGATCTAAATGGAATCAGATCTTTCAGTCTCTGCAATTAATTAGGAAATAACTTTTTGTTTTAATAGTGTATTGTAACTAAGAACTATATAGACATAACCCTCCTAAGGAAAGACAAGAGTGGAGGTATATAGGTAATCCAATCTGGGTAAGGTCTAAATAATGTAAAATTCCCTTTTATGCCAAGGTTGTGTTTCCTTTTGATTCAAAGAAGAAAAAGCTTGCTTAGTTGAAAACTTAAAATGGCGATTTGACAACATATAAAGCTTTGTCTTTTTCGAATTGCTGGAATTTCCTCATTTGTCAAATTATCATCTTGATTTGAATTTGTTATTCTTGGATTGCTTTATCCAGCAATATCTCTATAATGATATAAGCATTATTGTGAGAGCATTCAACCTTATCATCCAAGAATTTTGGATAATAATAGTTGTTGCAAAGCTGTGTTGCGCTAATCTATATTTTCAAAGTCAGTTTGGTCTTAGAATCGGTGAAAACAGAGAGTCATGGTTAAAGATTCAAGGGGATTCGAGTAGGAGTTTTAAATAATATCATATATTTATTATTTATATGTTAAAAAATATAATATACATATAATTAAAAAAAAATTGAAACATAACTTAAACAAGTACTGATTTGAAAATGAATTTACTAAAGTTTACTTATTTCAATGAGCAATTAGAAGAGGGAATTCAACCCCAAAATTTCCATTAACCATACATGATTTTGTAAAAGTTGTTTTTCATTATTTTTTCTATTTTTTTAAAAAGCTTTAATATTTTTTCATCAGAAAAGCAATAATTAAAAATAAATTCAAATTTGGTTCAAAATGAACTTAATCAAACCCAAATTCCACAATTGGATAAAATTATTTAAAAAATACCAAGCATTATCATGTATATAAAATATAATGCAATCAAATTTTCTTAAGAAATGGATGGAGAAATTCATTGGCTAGCTACTTTAGCACATTCACCCATATTTGTAAAGAGTATAGACATATGCTTTATCACACATCAAAAAAATAAAAAATATGAGATGAGAAGTTATGGAATACAAATAACAAGTCTCTATCCCACACCGAAACTATAGAAAGAAAATGAAAAATTGTGTGAACAGAAATAATAAATCTATATGGCCAAATACCAAAACATTAAATTTGATGTCAAAATCGCACTAAAATCATTCCAATATAGCACTAAAACTTGCACTAAATATAATGTAGTAATTTGGCGGACCGCTGTTCATTGCCCTATATTTAGTGTGAGAATTATCCAAATTTTTTAAATTATTTTTTGAATAATTTTTGTTTTAATTATTAGATGAAATATATATTAAATTCAAGATCTAAGCACTACATATCTATTAATTTTTTAATTTAAATTTAACATATGTTAGAATTTAAATTAAAATTTATCTAAAATTTATTTTAAATATAAGTTATTTTTTATGTATCTTAACAGTGAAATGTTAAATATATGAGACAAAAATTGATTAATAATTTCTTAAACAACACATTCAAATATTAAAATTTCATAATACTCAAATTAAAAATGCATCATAGATAAAAAAAAAAAAAAAAAAAAAAAAAAAAAAAAAAAGACAAAAAGCTTAAAAAAAAATACAACATAGAGGTTAAAAAAACCATTGACAAAGAGCTTAAAAAATACAAGCGAGAAGCTAAAGAGAAAACAATATAAACCAAAGCATTCTTGGTTCCTTCAAAATAATCAAAATATTAACCAAAAACATTTGAAGGGTTTTGAGATCATTGGCTTCTTCTTCAGATCCTTGGTCTTGAGATCCTTCTCCTTATTGTCCTTCTTGAAATCCCTGTCTTTGAGATCTTTTTTTGGATAATTCTAATTTGTTCACTGTGAATAAACTCATATAAGTTCATATAGGATATGGAATTCAAATCTTTTAATAAAATTTTATTCTCTTCCTTTAGTTCAGCCACAGCTAATTTTTGCATTTGTAGTTCATGACGTTATTGTGAATCTAAATTATCTTTTTTTTTTAATTTCAACAAATTGTTGATTTTATTGAATAATTTTTGTAAGTTGTTCATCATTTTTTTTTTCTTTCTCCTTTTACTTTTTTCACCCTAGTAGGTCATCCAATTGAAGTAACACCAATTTCTACATCAGTTATATTAAGATCAAATGAAGACAAACTGAGAGATGTCGATGTGGAAAACCCTAAACTAGGGGAATCTAATTGAGATAAAACAAAATTACCACTTGGTCATTGAATCAAGATGCTACATGATTAACGTTGTTATTTGCAAATTTCTTAATGTCTTTGAGAATGGGGCACACATTATCAAATTTGAATCTTTTCTTGTAATATGGGCTTGTGCTAATAATATTTTAGCTCAAATTAACTATAAAAATAAAAAAAATATAAATATGAATATACTGTTAAGAACAATTTAGTATTGACAAATATTAATAAAATAATTTAGGCATTGTAAAATAACTATAATAACAAATACTTACAATATCTTGCTCCAAAGCACCATTTGGATTCAAGTTTTCAATTTGTCATTGCATCCCCTCAATTTGGATACTGAAGTAAGGAAAATCGACATTCGACTTTGCAATGATGTTTTCGATCGAGGTTGATTATTAAACATTGGATCTAAGTGATAATGAACCTCAACTCTATCCCAAAAATGATCTTTGGATTAGTTGATTCCTATAATTCGATTTTGGGAAATATCAAGATAAACATTACATAAGTGTAAAACTTCTTCAATTGAGTATGATCCACTTCAATGCTTTGAATTCATTTTGAAAATAAAATAGTTTATTAGAAATGTTGAAATGAGATGTATTTATTTAGAGTCTAGTATCCATTTTACAGGAAAAAATAAGAAGATAAGATCAGATTCCCAAAAGTTAATCCAACAGCTAAGAAAATGATGAAATCTATCCAATGGGTGAGATGTGCCATGTCAATATTTTCTTATCTTCTAATATTTAAAATTGTGAAGATAAGATTAGATTCTCAAAAGTTAATCCAATGGTTGAGATAAGGATGAAATCTATCTAATGTATGAGATCATGTCAATATTTTATTATCTTATGATGTTGAAAATGGTGAAAATAAGACAAAATTCTAAAATTTAATCCAACAGCTGAGATAAAGATGAAATCCATCCATTGGATGAGATGTGCTATGTCAATATTTTCTTATCTTCTAACGTTGGAAATTGTGAAGATAAAATCAGATTCTCAAAAATTAATCCAACAACTAAGATAAGGATGAAATCTCTCCAATAGATGAGATGTGCCATGTAAATATTTTCTTTTGTTCTAATGTTGGAAATTCTGAAGATAAGATCATATTCTCAAAAGTTAATCCAATAGTTGAGATAAGGATGAAATCCAACCATTGGATAAGATGTGCCATGACAATATTTTCTTATCTTCTAACGTTGAAAATTGTGAAGATAATATTAAATTCTTAAAAGTTAATCAAACAGCTGAGATAAGAATGAAATCCATTCAATGGATGATATGTGCCATGTCAAGATTTGCTTATCTTCTGATGTTGGAAATAGTGAAGATAAGATCATATTACCTATGCTATAAATATGACTATAATGTTTGGAAGAAATTAATACAGATTAATTTTCTTCAAAAATGAATTACAATATCGGAGGTCTATCTCATTTATCATCTTCTACTTCATCATCAAGTTTTGATGATTATGATGAAATTTTTGGTGACAAATAGAGGTGATATGTTAGGTGATTATTAACAACAATCATATATCACTCACTATCACAGTGAAGGAAACAACAAAGGGACATATCGAGGCTCAATTCCTAGTAATAAGGTGAGAACTGCAAACCTAAAAATGCTGATCATAATCTCTTCAATGACTATTTTGCATAAAATCCTCTATATACTGATTAGATGTTTCATTGGTGATTTCTAATGGTCAAAATTTATTCCTTCGCATTTTTAATGTTGTTAGTAATAATGACAACAATTTTATCCAGAGAAGGGATGCATTCAGTAGACTCGGGTTTGTGGGTTTACAAAAAACAACAGTTGTATTTTACATGTTGGCATATGGTCAGCAGATACTACTTATAAATACATTAAAATAAGAGAATCTATAGCTATAAAAAGTTTGAAGAGATTTTTTCGTGCCATTGTTGAGGTGTTTGGAGAGTAGTATCTTTGATCACCTAACACTAACAATGTTGTCAGGCTACTTCTTATTGGTCAACATCGAGCTTTTCTAAGAATGTTAGGCAGTTTAGATTGTGTGCATTATAAGTGAAAAATTGTCCAACTGTATGGGCAGGACAATATACTGGTCATAGTGGATCCCCAACTATTATTTTGGAAGCTATTACTGATTATGATCTTTGGATATGGAATGAATATTTTGGTCTACCTAGGATCCAATAATGATATTAATGTGCTAGAGGCATCCCTTTTTTTTTTTTTTGCTAATCTTGCTCAAGGTATTAATCCTCCAGTTTATTACGTCATTCAAGTAAAAGAGTATAACATAGGTTACTATTTAGTTGATGATATATATCCAAAATGGTCTATTCTTATACAAAGTATTCATAATCCTTGTGGTTCAAAAAAAGTATTTGCAATGAAAAAAGAAGGATGTAGAAAAGATGTTGAGCGTGCATTTGGAGTACTTAAATCACAATTTGCAATTATGGCAAGACCATCATGTTTTTGGAATAAAAATGTATTACATGATATGATGAAAACATGTATTATTTTGCACAACATGATAATTGAAGATGAATGTGATATTAATGCAACAATTGAAGAACAGTTTGAAGTACCAACTCTATAAGTTGAAATTGTGGTAGATGAAAATACTCAATTTCAAAAATTTCTTATTCGACATAGACAAATCAAGGATAAATAGCCTCACTTTGCACCTCAAAATACATTTATTGAACATCTGTGAGAAAAATATATTAATTCTGAGAATTATTGTCTATTAATTTTTATTTATTTTTTTTTTTTTTTTTGTAATTAGATGTAATGCTTATTGTCCAACTGTGTATTTTGTTTTTATATATTAAAGTAATATTTTTATTGTATTTTATATTAATTGTAATAGTTTTTATATGTTAAATGTGAAATTTTATGATATTTTATATTACTTATAATGTCTAATTTTTTAGGTAATAATTTTTTTAAAAAAATTAATTTTTAAATATTAATTATATAATTAAATATTATTCTTTTAATATTAATTACTATTTAATAAGTAAGTAGAAAATTAATTTAAATTGTTAGAATTGAAATAAAAGAAAGAAAAAGAAAATATTCTAAAAAATATTTTTTTGGTGTAATATTTGGTGTTGTGGGTTAGAAATGAAATAATAATTAGTCTTAAAGTTACACCGTTTTAGTATAAAAATTACACCAAATATAGATTTTTAGATTGGAGATGGCCTAATAATCTTATTATTGTGTGGATATACATAACAGGCCCATGGATGTTATTAGAATAAAAACAAATTTCACCATCCAAATAAGTGGAAAAAACTTGTCCGAATCACTCGGATCATCAGTTACCCGACCGATTTGCTATATTTTCTCCGATTCATAACCTATCCGGTTTTATGAGCTAAACCAAACCGATTCTTAGTTTTTTTGTTGAACTGGTTAGGTCGAGGTGGTTTTAATAATAGTGCTAACAGTAAAATCAATGATACTAAATAAAAATAATTTTAAAATATATACAATTTTTTAGTGAGTATTTATATCAACACCTTTTGTGTCAAATTATTATATTACTTTATATGATATTATAATATTGATGTATATTATTTCTATATATTAATAACTAATACATTTTAGAGAGAAATTATAACACATAAAATAGTATCAGATATTTATATAACAAATAGTATTATGTATAACATTTTTTTAATACAATAATTTGGAAAAGAAACGGAATGTCAATATTTGAATTTTTGACACTTGGAGCATTGAGCTAGCAACATAAACAATTGACTTAATTTAAAAAATTTAATAATGAAAATAAAGTTGACACTAACAAATTAAACTTAATTAAAAATAAATGTAAAAGTTTAAAAAAAATGAAAGAATTAACATAGTACTTTTCTTTTAGTAAATCAGGCTTTAAAAATGAGTTTTGGATTCAAAATCTTATACGCTCTTAAAGACAACTCCGATATAGAAATATTAATCACATATATTTTATAAGAATTGATAAATATATTTGGATTTGATGTTTAGAAGTGATAAAGTGATGAGGACCCAAGGAGAGTGTCTGTAATTATGGCTTATATAAAAATGATCAAGAAGAAATTCCTCCCGCAATAACAAGTCACTATTATAGCAGCGTGCCTCGTTTAGCATCTAAAGGGATACCCTCCCACTACTTATTGGCGCACTAATTTTCTTTTTAGTGGCTGATCAGTGCTATTTTGGTATGTGAAAACACTCCTCATCTTTGGACCAAGATGACATATTGGAGAACAAGTGTTTCCTTTTACCAACCATTTGTGGTCTATATATATATATTTCTATGTATCTTTAGTGTTCATTGTGTTAATCATCGATCTATTCAAGCAGCACTACTTTCATTTCATTTTCTTTGGGAAGTCTTTGGCCTAGAGAAAAAGAGCAAAACTAATCAAGATATTGACATCCTTTTCTCCTTTTATATATATATATATATATATATATATATATGTACACACATATATATACACACACACAGATATATATATATATATATATATATATATATATATATATATATATATATATATATATATATATATATATATATATATATATATATATATATATATATATATATATATATATATATATATATATATATATATATATATATATATATATATATAAATGGGTTGAATAGCATTGTGAGTTACTTAATAGCTAGAAAAATCTCTCTGTATGTATATATTTTAATTTGCAGAGGTTAAATGGATTGAAATAGTATTCTGAGTTATATAATAGCTGGGAGTGTCTTTCTCTTTTAATAATTCACACCAAATTTAAAAAAAAAAAAAAAAAAAAAAAAAAAAAAAAAAAAAAAAAACCATCTATCGTAATAGTATAAATAGAAAAACTCAGGAAACCCTCCAATAAAAAAGTGAGTAAATAAATAATGAATAAGCATTTATAACAATAAAATGCAGCCAAATACTGCAGCCTTAAGAAAATTAAATTTTATTTTAGTATGATGACACTATGTAGTCATCACATAATAAAAAAATAGTGAACTAGGGTTAAACCTATCGACACAATCTGGATATTAATACAAAATCATCAATTGACCTAACATAAGGTATATGAAAATCATTACTTACATTCAATCCACTTATAAAGCAAAATTGAGAAAACATTGAACAAAGTTTTTAGCTTGAAAATGAAGCTTTCACCTACCACACTAAACTTCTATATAAAACACCTGCAAATTCTTTAAACTTCAGCATCTTCTTCAAATCTTTCACTTCTTGTTAGTTCTTCCGTACATATCAAATGGGAATCATTTCTTCTTACACCAAAACCTTAATCCAGACTACATTACTCTTCCTTCCATGTTTCCTTTGTGTACTTGGCCAAAATTGTGGATGCACATCACCACAACCATCACCTCCACTAATACCAAAAACTTTAACTTTCTTAGACCAAAGACTTGCCACAGTCTACCCCATAATTCAAACCTTCAAAAACATTATCATCTCAGATCCTCTTAATATCACCCAAACATGGGTTGGCTCAGACATATGCAACTACAAGGGCTTCTACTGTGATAACCCACCTGATAATCTTTCTGCCACTGCCCTTGCTGCCATTGACTTCAACGGATTTCAGCTATCTGCACTCAGTCTTGATGGGTTCATTGATCAACTTCCTGATCTTGCCATTTTCCATGCAAATTCTAACAATTTCTCTGGCACCATATCACCAAAAATTGCAAACTTACCATATTTTTATGAACTAGACTTGAGTAATAACAATTTCTCTGGTAATTTTCCCATGGCAATTCTTGGTATCACTGACCTATCATTTTTAGACATAAGATATAATTTCTTTACTGGGTCAGTTCCTCCTCAAGTTTTCACTAAACGACTTGACGCTTTGTTTCTTAACAATAATAATTTCATGCAAAATCTCCCCCAAGCTTTAGGCTCAACCCCAGTTCTTTATCTCACTTTAGCTAATAACAAATTCACAGGACCAATCCCAAGAAGTATCTTCAATCTTTCCTCTACATTAAGTGAAATTTTGCTCTTGAACAACTTTTTAACGGGTTGCATTCCTTATGAATTAGGGTTTCTGAAAGAATTAGTACTTTTTGATGCTAGTAATAATCTCTTGACTGGTCTTTTACCTTGTTCTTTGGGATGCTTAGCCAAGATTGAACAGCTAAACCTCGCCGGGAATTTGTTGTACGGGCAGGTACCTGAAGTGTTGTGTGCGTTAGGGAATTTGGCCAATTTGTCGCTTTCGAACAATTATTTTACTAATATAGGGCCACTGTGTAGGAAGCTAGTGAAGAGTGGAGTTCTTGATATTAGAAAAAATTGTATTCACGATCTTCCTAATCAAAGATCATTTCATGAATGTTTTGTTTTCTTTTTGCACCCTAGGTATTGTCCTTATAGCCCTACTTTGTTTAGTTTCATACCTTGCAAGATTCATCCACCCATGAATCCATTTAAGGGATCAAAGAGAAACTTCACTACTTATAGAACTCTTTTGAGACATAGATTGTGAAGATTATCTATTGTGATTGTGATCTCATAAAATTTCAGGTGTAACCGTGAACATTTGTGATTGTGAAATTGTTATTATCATGGATAAAATTACAAAAAAATTACTTTTTTATTATTATTCAGCATTTGATATAGAAAATGGTCATAACATATTAAGATTATGCATCTTTTCAATTGTATTTTGTAATTATATTTTTGAAAAAAACTTTATAACTAAATTGTTAAAAACTGATTTTAGTGTGTGTGTGTATATATATATATATATATATATATGTGTGTGTGTGTGTGTGTGTGTGTGTGTATCTACATGTGTATACACACACACATATATATATATACATCGACATATATATGCATACATAAATATATATGTACACACACATATACATATACATATATATATATATATATATATATGTTTGATCTAGTTTTTTATATTTTATTATTCACATTTTATATTTTTTTGGTATCTACATTCTGTCATTTTAATTTTGAACATCTAAATACAACTTGATTTTTTTTTTTTTCTAAGCTATCCTCTATTATGTTTCCATTTTTTTTTTTCAGCATTAGAACGGGACTCAACTTGAGTCTAATCCCAAATATAAATGATAATTTTTTAAGTCCTTCGACATATGTCCACATACTAACAGCGAAGAATTTGTTGAGCTCAACAAAAGTTTCCAAGCTAAGTGGATGTTTTAGGTAAAATTTTATAATTTTATAAATAAATATCAAAGTGTTTGAGTGATAAAAAATTTCAAGGCTAAAATATTAATCTTAAAATTATTGAAATCAATATACTTATTATGATAATTTAAAAATGTTATAATTATCTATATGATAATATGTATGCTAATATTTCACAATTGGACTATATAAAAAATATATATATGAATTTTTCTATTTAGCATGTATATCTTATTTTTAACCACTAATATTTGTACTCCTTATTTAGCAATTAAGTACTGAAAATTTCTTAACTACTTTTAGAATAGTCCAATTTTTTTATACATCAAATCAATCACAAATTAGTATTTACATTTGTTACGAATATATCAATTATTTTATCTAGTATAAAATTACCAATCCTCTTC